>CM022183.2:14466347-14490156 GCA_011420285.2 Erysimum cheiranthoides | reverse complement strand
TCACACCAAAAACAAGGACAACTAATGAGTTTGGTATGCATTTATAGAAACAATTTGGTATCTTTCAACTTTCGTCCTTGTTATCATTATAATAATCACTTTATTAATAAAGAGGTTGCACTTGCACATAAGCTTCTTCTTTCGCTAATCAGAAAAAACAAAATCGTCTCGCAACAAAATGATTCAAAATTTCCCTAGCCGTCCGATGAGAAAAGAGCGTGATCATCGCGTGGAACTTTAGACCGTCCTTTGCCTAAACTAAACCGGAGCGTACCAGATTCTTTCTCCCTCTCTTTGTTTCTCTCTCTCTGATTAGAGAGGTTTGGGTTCGTTTTCCCACTTAAGCCAAATTGGACAAATATTTGGACGTTTGTGTTATCTAAAGCAGAAAAAAAAAAAAAAAAAGAGGGGCGAATTTTTCCATGGCGTTGTCGGAGTTTCAGCTAGCTCTGAGCTTGGTGTTGTTGTTCTAGCTGATTAGATCATCAACCCATGGCCTTTTGATTTTTATCCGACCTAATCCAAGTCCAGGTCGTTGATTGGTTGATTCTTCTCTCTCTCCAGCTCCTCCAGATTTCTGATTTTACTTTTTAATTCTTTTGTAAGATTTGTATCGGTTTTGTGTTTTCCTAAGCTGATTTTTGCTGGATCGAGAGTTGAAGAGTTTGGGTTTTCTTCAATCTGGGGTTTTTTTTTTTTTAACAGAAGAAAAAGGTTGTGGATTTCTCAGGTGGGGAGGATTTGAGAATTAGGGTTTTCCGATTGGGGGGTTTTCTTGATGATTGTATTCTATTGGAGATCCAGGATTGGCTCAGTAATGGAGTAATGGCTTCGTCTCTTGTCATCTCTCTATTTGTAAATTAGCATCTTCTTTCGGTTCAGAGACTCAGTTTCTCCTCCTCGTTGTTAATGCATTGGTATCATTTGAATCTGAAGCAAATCTGAGAATATACCAAACTCTCACGCCTCTAATTTGCTTCCACCACGGTATTTACCTCTTCTTCTGATTTTGTTTTTGTTGAATCTTTTTCTATTGTAACTTTTGGCTACATCTTTGCTTCTCTATTTGTTAGTTCACCTGGCTTCTTTTCTGCTGCACGATCTCTTAGCTTCAAAGTATGGAAGTTAGTCGTTAGTGTGCAATTGTAATAGGTGGTCTCATATGTTGTTGCAGAGATTTAGACTTTGTGTTCTAGTTCCTAATGTTTTTGACTTTGTGTATACTTTTGTGTGGTGGATATATTACTAACGTTCATTACTAAGGTCACATTGTGTTTCTTGTATGGCTAGTTTTATTGAAAAATGTTGTGCCTACAAAGAAAGCTAGATTAATTGTTTAATAGGATCTACATATTTGATATTGACTTCTTATAGGTCATCGTTTCTCTTCTCCGCAGAATAATAAAGATCACAGGAGTACGTATTGTTCACCGCAAGTGAAGCAAGAGCCTTTTTGTTTACTGATGGGTGAGGAGTTAGCTGACACAATGAACCTGGATTTGAATCTAGGGCCCGGTCCTGAGTCAGATCTCCAAGTGGCACCAAATGAGACTGTGAATTTGGCTGATTGGGACTAACGACCCGCCTGAGAGATCTTCGGAAGCTGTGACGAGGATCAGGACTCGGCATAGGACGCGATTCAGACAGCTTAATCTCCCGATCCCGGT
The DNA here is from genome assembly GCA_011420285.2 of Erysimum cheiranthoides. Classification (NCBI taxonomy): domain Eukaryota; kingdom Viridiplantae; phylum Streptophyta; class Magnoliopsida; order Brassicales; family Brassicaceae; genus Erysimum; species Erysimum cheiranthoides. Next base: position 14,488,489 of record CM022183.2, on the reverse strand, counting down.
TCTATCTGAAACCCATACCATGGCTATAGAATTGAACCAATTGATGGGAACTTCTGTAAATGAGCTGCTTTGCAGACTGGTGAGGGTAGTGAAAGAGGCAATGAGGATCTGAAAATGTGTGAGAATGGCGACGGAGCCATTGGGGATGGTGTATCGGAGAAGAAAACGGATGTCGAGAAAGCAGTGGCAGCGACGGTAACTTTTTCGATTGTAATATATGTTGGATTTATCAAAGGAGCCGGTTCTCACCTGTTGTGGCCATCTTTACTGTTGGCCTTGTCTATATCAATGGTTACAAATTTCGGATGCAAGGAGTGCCCGGTTTGCAAAGGAGAGGTGACCCCCAAAACCGTGACACCTATCTATGGGCGCGGAAACCATAAGAGAGAAATTGAAGAGAGTTTAGATACTAAGATCCCCATGAGACCACACGCAAGACGCATCGAGAGCTTGAGGAATACAATTCAAAGGTCGCCTTTACAATACCGATGAAGAAATGATTAGACGTCTACAGAATAGGTTTGATAGGGATTCAACCCCAGTCCCTGATTTTAGTAACCGCGAGGCATCAGAAAGAGTAAACGATCGAGTCGATCGAGCCAATTCGACTATATTAACCGGTTGATGACATCTAGGGGAGTTAGATCAGAGCAGAACCAGGCTAGTGCTGCAGCAGCAGCCATTGCCGCAGCATCAGAGGATATTGATCTAAACCCGAACATTACTCCGGATCTCGAAGGAGAAACCACCACGAGATTCCATCCTCTGTTGATCAGGAGACAGTTACAGTCACACCGAGTAGCAACGATCTCGACCTTCACTTCTGCATTAAGTTCTGCTGAGAGGCTTGTAGATGCGTACTTTTAGAACACATCCATTGGGGAGGAACCACCAAGAGCAAAACCATCATGCTCCTGTTGTGGTTGATGATAGAGACTCATTCTCAAGTATTGCAGCTGTTATTAACTCTGAGAGTCAAGTGGATACTGCAGTTGAGAATTGACTCTATGGTGACTCTCTCGACATCTTCTTCGAGGAGAAGGAATGAGAATGGTTCCAGGGTTTCTGATGTAGACAGTGCAGATTCTCGTCCGCCTAGGAGAAGGAGATTTACTTGAAGGAAACATAAATAAAAAAGCTTTCAACCTGGAAGCTGAGGATGATGATGATTAAGAAGAAGAAGAAGAAGAAGATTGTAACTTTGCTTTTCTTGTGTTGCTTGTTGGTTGTGGTAATTTGTTTGTATTTTTCGCATATGGGATGGTATTTTTTATGGAAAATTTTCTTTATCTTTTTCAGGAATATATCCTTATTCTGAATCGAACCTGGCAGTCTCTCAATCCTTTGAATCCACGGAATGTGTTCTTCAGTTCTTGATAACCTATATACATAGAAAACACCAAAATTATAAAATTTTCGTTATTTTCAAATCATAATTAGATAACATAAAAGTTTGCTGGATCTGAAAATCATCAAGAATACGTATTAAGTATGAACCATAACCTTTATAAAACAAAAGATCTAGGCAAAATGCATATGTTTTTAAGCAACAAGTATTTTTTTCAACTTTGAAGAGGGAAATGAGTTATATATAAATGATGTGTGTAGACTCTTGTCAACAAGTCGCTTTGGCCGAGTGGTTAAGGCGTGTGCCTGCTAAGTACATGGGGTTTCCCCGCGAGAGTTCGAATCTCTCAGGCGACGATATATTATTTTAACTTTTTCATTACTTCCTAACTTTCGAGTAGTGTTTTTTTTCTCTGTCTTGTGGACAAATTTGTTACAAAACGATGATTTTATGGTCCAAGAAAATTCCAAAATGCTCTGAGCAGAGTACATGTCACATGCGCACAGCGACATCCGACACGTCCATTATTCTGTTGAATTATCTCACTTCATATGGTTTTCTTTCAATTAGTATTTCACTTCTGATTAGAACAAAAATCTTATTTTATAGTATTATGTTATTCTATGTTTGTATTGTCTTGGCAATAAAAAAAGCACCGCATAAATTACATTCACACGAGGGGGAAAAAAAATAAACCCCCACAAAAACAGACATCTTCCACCATTTTCAGGCTTTCATCATTTATATAATTGAAAAGATTCTTGGATTCTTGTAGCTTAATTATAAGCTAAAACATGCTGCCAAAAATATCAGCTTTGTACTTTATAATGGTCTGCTTTAATTGAATTAACATTACATCTCACTGGAAAATGATTTGACAAAATTCTAGAAATCAAACATGTCTAAATTTCGTGAAGAAAAAATAACGTCAACGGCAGGTAATAAACGGTTTAAAGTCAAATTTTTAAAAGAGAAAAAAAATAAAAATAAAAAACTCAAAATGCTGTGTGCGGGAAACGAGCGTCGTCTCGTCACTCGATGCACGAACTCGAGCCAATAAGATATTTTAGTTTGAAATGGTTAATTAGATCTTTTCTTAATTGGTCACAGTTTTTTGTATATTTTTCCATAATAATTGACTTTTGCCGGAGATGAACTATTATTTCAAAGTCTTTACCTGCTATTGTACTACTACTTCTTTTGTTTTTACTCATATGTCACAAAAAGAGACAAAAACGTAAAAAATTGCGATTGCGTAATAAAGAATTGAGGAAATATTAGCCATTTTGTGTTTTCTTTTCTTCGTTAAAAAAAGTAATTATATATCTGAAAATAAGAATAGTTAAACGAAGAAGGAAATCGAGCGTTGTAACGCAGCATAATGGGAAATAGAAATAATAATGAAGATAGTACAAATCTGTGATGAATATAGTAAATAATTGACAATTAAAAAAATTTATGACTTAAAAAAAAGGAAGCACCTTGGAGAAATGTGATTCGGTGTTTTTAAAAGTGGGAATAAAGACAAAACAGAGACCACCACCATTAATGGCTTTCACCGATACGAACAAGACAGGACACAACACAAACCACCCTCCTCTCCTTCTCCTCCCGTCTCTTTTCCTTTCTGACTAATCCCCCCCCACAATAACTTTTTGTAAAAATCCGTCGATTCTCTCATCTTATTTGAATCTGAAGCAAACCCGCGAACGCCAAGTCGGGAAATTTCTTCCGGGTAATAACAATTTTCCTTCTCCTCCTTTTGAATTTGGAGTCCCTTTTTTTTTTTTTTTGAATTTGAAATCGGGGGAAAAGATCGAGAATCATCCAATTCTGACATTGGTTTCCGGGTCGGATTATCGGGTCGGTGCTTTTATCTAGTTATCAGGAAGCATCGTTTGACGACGAATCTAGCTTGCTTTTTTGGGGGAAATATATCTCGGAAGGTCAAAAGATTTCGAATTTTTTTTTTGGGAAAACTCTTTATTGTCTTTGAATCGTTTGGTTAATTGATGGATTGTTTGAAAAAATTTCATAGGCAAAGATAATGTTGAGATTTTATGATATTGGGGTTTGCACTTTTGAACAACGTTCTCTATAGATTTCTGCTTAAACCTGCTCTCTTTTTTTTAAATTGCAAAACTGTGAAACCTTGCTTGCACGTTCTTTGTTAGCTGTCGTAGGTTAGATTCCTTGATACTTGTTCTAGTTAGATCTGTTTTCATGTTTCTCTCTGTATAGTTAGATTGAAAGAGAAGAGTTTTATTTGTTCTCTTGGAATATCTCTTTTGATGTTTGATAGTCCTGTGATTGATTACTGTTAACTGTTAAAAGTCATTGGAATGTGCAAAGGTCTAGCTTTTTAGCATTGTTCATAGCTTGAGGCCTATTGCTTTGTTACCTATCTGAAACTGCATTTAATGTTTTGCTTCAAATGTTTGTTTTCTTTTAATTTTTTTTTTTTTTATTTTATTCTTTGTTGCTTAGGAAGCTATGAACAGATCCCATAATAAAGTAAAAGACTTGAACAACTGAACTAAGTATCTCCCCCTGAATCTACTTTTTTTTCTTCTCAATTTAACAGTTATATGTATAAGCCTTTCTTTGGTGTGAGTGTTTAATTTGTCATGTGATCCGTAGAAGCTTATGTTGATAATGATTCTTTTTCCCCCCTGCAGAATAACAAATAGATCGAAAAAGAGTAAATCATCGGACACAAGTGAGAAACAAGGGCATTTCGTTGATTGAATTAGGGACACCATGGCTCCTGGAGGCAGTGCTTTGAAAGAAGTCCTGGAATCCAATTCAACCGGAATGGACTATGAGGTTAAAACGGCGAAAGTGGAAGTTAATAATAGCAAACCTACAAAACCAGGTAGTGCAGGGATTGGAAAATATGGGATCCATTCGAACAATGGCGTTATGAGCTTCTTGAATGTCCCGTGTGTACAAATCTAATGTACCCTCCAATTCATCAGGTCAGAAACATATGAGTTTTAAAAGATTTGTAATTGCAATGTTACATGTTCTTAACATTTTTTTAGTTCTACAGTGTCCAAATGGCCACACACATTATGTTCAAACTGCAAAGTGAGGGTGCAGAATACGTGCCCTACATGTCGCTACGAGCTTGGTAACATAAGATGCTTAGCTCTTGAGAAAGTTGCTGAGTCTTTGGAAGTTCCATGCCGGTACCAAAATTTGGGGTTGTCATGACATTTTCCCTTTACTACAGCAAGCTTAAGCACGAGCAGCATTGCAGGTTTAGGCCTTACACTTGTCCTTATGCTGGCTCTGAGTGTTCGGTTACTGGTGATATCCCACTCTAGTTGTTCATCTCAAAGATGATCATAAAGTCGATATGCATGACGGGTGCACTTTCAACCACCGTTACGTAAAGTCAAACCCACATGAAGTCGAAAATGCTACATGGATGCTTACGGTAAATTTTCGTGTTTCAATATGTTTTCTTCTTTTTTTCCAAAGGTTTCAAATTCAAAGTCTGATTCAGGTTATTTCTTTCAAATAATTTTTTAACATAGGTTGTGGTTTAACATCATCTAAGCTTCACATTTACCTTCTTTCACCCTCATTATCCTCACCCATGAACTGCCCCGGCTTTAGCTTTCATGTTCATAGGAACTGTTGGAATCTCCAGCTTCTTAAGCTATTTGTGTTATTCTTATTTTGCCTAAGTTTCCATTGTAATTTTTAAATTTGGTCAATCCGCTGCCATAAGCAGAGGGCCTAGGTTCACATTCCTGCACGGTTAGCATAGGCAAACTCCCTTATTAGCTGTTTGCTCCTCTTTGTCATCCCAATTTTCTCCCAACTACTTTGATTCTACTGGCTCATTAGTACCGTAGGGTTTCTCAGCTCATTTTCATCCTAGCTCGTAGCCAATATTGCTTTACGCTTTAACTCGCATCTTGATTTTCTTAAATTTTGTTTCCAGGTGTTCAACTGTTTTGGGAGACCAGTTCTGTTTACACTTTGAGGCGTTTCCAGCGGGAATGGCTCCGTGTACATGGCATTCCTTCGTTTCATGGGAGATGAAAACGAAGCGAAGAAGTTCAGTTACAGCTTGGAAGTAGGAGCTCACGGACGTAAACTAACATGGCAAGGGATCCCTAGAAGCATCCGTGACAGTCACAGGAAAGTAAGGGACAGTCAAGACGGACTCATCATCCCAAGAAACCTTGCACTCTACTTTTCTGGAGGGTGATAGGCAAGAACTCAAGTTGAGAGTGACCGGTCGAATCTGGAAAGAGGAGTAAAGCCAAACGAAGAGAAAAAAAGGAATGGATTGAAAAACGATGTACATAAGAAGCCTCATGGAAAGCTAACGATCATATGGAAGATTTGAAGTTTGTTGTCTGGTTCTAGTGTGTTATAGGGGAGTCTTCTCTCCAATGGGATGAAGATGAGATGATGATAATAATCTTCTATGATGAATCAGTGGAGGAGCAATTGTTGTGGCTGCAAGAATTATATTATCTCTGTTAATTTTTGGTTTTTTTTGGTTGGTTTTTTGTGGTTTCAGACAGGGAATGTAGGAAAAAGTAAGACATGATTTTGGCTATGTCTTGTTGTAAAACCAAGTTGGAAACAGATTGGTGCAATTTTTTCTTTTCTTTTTACAATGGTCATTTTGAATCGGTTTAGACTTTAGACTCTATGTGCAAGTACTAGTATCTTGAATTGGTTCAGTTCCCGTAATTCAGATTATAGATATTGGGGAAGTCTGGAACAACATTGCTTGTTGTCTGTAAGCACTTGGGTTTCACTACTCCATCTTTGCATATATAACAGAGTTAGAAAATAGGAGTTGAGCAGGTGACTATGTAAGTCATCATTCTCACTGATAAATCAGCAGCAACAAAACCGTGAATGATAAAATGCTTCACTTGTATATTTGTATAGTCCTTTATCTGATTCTTGCTTATGATAATCATCTCCTGTGACTGTCATAAGCACTCTTGAAACAAGTACGATCATGTACATGACTCATGAACATTCTCAGCATTATCAGTTCCATTTGATGACGACATATCGATCCAATATTTCTAAGGGATTATTAGACGTGTGAAAATACGAAGTGCGTTTCAAGAAGTTTGAGTGAGCGTCATTGAATACTCCTAATAAGGTAGGTACTTTTCAAAAAGTCCTCATAATTTTCTTAAAGAAATCCTATAACAATTTGAAAATTGATTTTCATGTTTCAAATCAGGTGGATGAAGAGATGATCATGGAAGGAGACGGACAATTTTGCAGGTTATGGATGGTATTGTACTTCCTCAGATACAGTGGCAACAATGGGAGCGGCCAACCAACGAAGGAGTTTGTCACCCTTACATGCAGAGATGGAGGCATTGATATGGGCGATGAGATGCATGATCGGTGCTGGAAATCAACATGTCGCGTTTCTGACTGACTGCTCTGACCTGGTGAAGATGGTGTCTTCTCCAACAGAATGGCCGGCATTCGCAGTTTACCTAGAAGACATCACCGCCGATAGGGAAGAATTCTCATCTTTTTCTTTATCTTATATCAAACGAAGCGAGAATGTTCAAGCGGATCTGTTGGCACGACATGTTCGTGTCCTACCGCAATGTGTTACTTATGTAAACCACATTCCGCCCAATTGGCTTTCCTAAATCTATCTATATACAGTTGACAAAAAAAAAAATCCTAATTTCTTTTTATATATCCCACAATTTTAAATTTAATTATATATCATTTACAACTCGCACATCAAAAACAAGCTACTGTACAAAGTACAAAGCACTAAATTTGTAATTTTGTATTCTATAGTAATTACTCTGTGAAATCTAAATATACATAGAAAAAGATTTTTTATATACACATATTTGTCAACAATTCACAAACTGTTACTAAATTTGAATCCAAATAGTGACATGTCTCACTTATTCCTATAATACATTAATAGTATTTTTTTTTTTTTTTTTTTACTTTATATACTATGAAAATATTAAGTTTGAGCCATTACAGCATGATGACAACACCTACCCACACACACATTTATTCATTAGAGGAAAGGTAACAAACATCCCGTATAAAAAACGAATCAAACGATAATACATAACTTTGTTTTTTTCTTCAAAAATTAAATATGGACAAAAGTTTAATTACCAAAATGATAGAAAAAACAAGAAAGAAAATAATAAAAAAATGATATCATAAATTTGTATCGTTTGGTCATTTTAACCGCCCCGTCTAAAATAAAAATTTCTACCTCCTTTATAACTTACAATCTATCTCTCTCTCTCTCTAGAATATATTGACGCAGCCGCGAATCTCATCGTCATCGTCATCGACCTGAAGAACCCTGATTTGCGGCTTTTCTCCATTTCAATCCCAATTTGATTCGTTTTCTTTCTGTTAAGGATCTGAATTCAGATTTTCCCGGGAAATTTCACAACCGGACTCTCTTTATTTATTATTTCATAATCGCCTCCCGATTTGTCGCGATCGATTGTTTTCTTGTGTTTTCCGATTGGATTTGGTGTTTTCCTAGTCTGATTCGACGGAATGAATCCCAATAGGATCGGTTCCTGATTGGGTTTTTTTTGTCAGTCTGGGACGTGCGTTGTAGAGCCGATAATGAAAACATTGGTTCATCAACACAAAGACACTGTAAATGATGCCGGGTTTAGCGCAGAGGAATGACCAATACTCCTTTGGCTTCTGGTCAAAGGAAATCGATGGAGTCAGCTACAATCAGCTGCAAAAGGTACTTATCCATCGGATTCTCACCATTTTTGGACGTTGAATTAGCTCAGATTGGATCTTTTGACTCTTATTCATTCTTTAATGGCTGTTTAGGTGTCCATCGCAGGTGTTTATTAGCTAGAGATGTTTTGCTTTGATTGTATCAATCCAATTTTTTAGTTCAGATCTTCGTTGCGTCTGTTCTGGTCGCAGCACTATCCCATTTCTATGTTTTGGAGTATTCTCTACCACTGTGAACACTGCAAATTGTTTTAGTCCCCTTTTTTGTTCTCTCTTCAAGTGTTACTACTATTAATAATCTGTCCTGTAGAATAAATGGCCCCCATGTGTGTTCACATGTTCTGTCTTTGCTTCTCTTCCACAAATTGTGAAGATACCTTTTTTTTTCTTTGTGTTGTTGAGTTACACATCATGGTGTTACTAACTCAAGCACATTGCTCTGAACTTGTGTGCAGTTCTGGAGTGAGCTGTCGCCGAAAGCTAGGCAGGAATCCTCAAGATTGACAAACAGACTCTGTTTGAGCAAGCTCGCAAGAACATGTACTGTTCCAGATGCAACGGCCTACTTCTCGAAGGTTTCTTGCAGATTGTTATGCATGGGAAGTCCTTGCATCCGGAGGGATCAATAGGGAATACTCTTTGCAACAAATTAGGAGCCTCAAAATATCAAAATGACTGTAACTCAGTTGTCAGTAACGGATGTGCAGATGAGATGCAAGATCCGTCAGTTCATCCATGGGGAGGTCTCACCACGACACGTGATGGTTCACTCACGCTCCTTGATTGCTATTTGTACGCAAAAGTCTCTCAAAGGACTTCAAATGTAAGTTCATGCAAGGTTTACCTATTTGCTTCACTCCATTTCAACTAGTTAATCTATTGGTTCTAGCAGGTGTTTGACAGTGCCCCTGCTCGAGAAAGGGAACGTGAGTTGCTTTATCCCGATGCTTGTGGTGGTGGAGGCGGGGATGGATAAGTCAAGGTAGGGCTACCTATGGTAGAGGCCATGGAACAAGAGAAACGTGTGCTCTGCATACTGCAAGGCTTTCTTGTTGATTTACATTGGTGGATTTCTGGTCCGCACTCAGCGAGGAAACTCGACAATCTCTTTGAGATGAAAGAAGAGGATTTATGGAGAGACTGAGGTACAGGTATGTTATTAGTTAATTTGATATTCCTTGATGTCCACAAATTGAGTCGAGAAGCTTTTGGACATGATATGGGTCATTGGTAACAGGAATGTTACATGTTACCACTACAGTTATTCACATTTTGAATTGCAAGATGACTGAGCATTTCGTTGTGAAACTTTGAGGATGTGGTACCAAGTCATTGCAATACAACACTCTCTTAGTCTGGTCATTGGAGACTTTTTTCTCTGCCTTAATAACAAATGGACCTTTCGAATTACATATCGACAGCAAGAGGTTTTGTAGAGACTGCAGACGAAATGTTATTCGTGAGTTCAAAGAGCTTAAGGAACTGAAACGAATGCGGAGAGAACCTCGGTGTACCACCTGTTTTGTGTTGCCGATACAGCCTTCCAATATGAGGTAATTTATCTATGGTAACCTTTTCATCTTTGTGGGTTCCCATAGTCCAGAGTTCTGGTTTTCGAACTATATTTCTCAGTGCAACACCGGATCACAAATGTAATTGCAATATTACAGGTATCCATTGATTCGGTGCAAGCAGATTGGCGGGAAACTTTGCTGAGAACGCTGGAATGTACCATCAACTTGAGTGGGCAATTGGAACCGGAGAAGGAAAATGTGATATCCTCAAATTTGAAAATGTTGGCATGAATGGTAGAGTTCAAGTCAATGGCCTTGACCTTCGTGGTTTAAATTCATGATACATTACCCTTAGAGCTACAAATTAGATGGCCGCTGGTCTGAGGTATCCGTCAAAGCCCACGCATTAAAGGTCAAAACTGTGTGCACGGCAGGCTAGTGTTGGGGATGGCTTTGTTTCAATCAAGAGAGGTGAAAGCATCCGAAGGTTTTTTGAGCATGCTGAAGAGGTGAGGAAGAAGAGGTAGATTCCGAATTTATAAGCTTTTTTCTCTAATGTTTGTTATTCTGAAAATATTCGTCTTTCCTCTTTTTAATATAATATCACTGTGCTTCCTATGTTATACAAGGATGAAGACATGATGGACAAAGATGGGAATGAGCTTGATGGAGAATGCTCCCGTCCACAAAAGCATGCAAAAAGTCCAGAACTTGCTCGAGAATTTCTTCTAGATGCTGCAAACAGTATTTTTAAAGAACAGGTCTGTTAGATATAGGTTCCCTCAAAATCAAATTTTATTATTGTAATTTGTTGCTCTGGTAGGTACTCATTTCTTACTGTTATTGATTGTATCTTAGGTTGAAAAAGCATTCAGGGAAGGAACCGCTCGGCCAAAATGCACACAGTATCTTTGTATGTCTTACATTGAAATTGTTTTAGAACAACGTGTACATGTTGCCTGCAAGGAAATTATCACCTTGGAGAAACAGGTAGGCATTCTGTCCTAAGGTTTGGAAAGCAATTGATTAAGATTATGTCCAACAATTCCTTTGTCTTACCTCCTGCAGGTGAAACTCTTGAGGAAGAAGAGAAGGAAAAGCGTGAAGAAGAGGAGCGCAAGGAGAAGAAAGATCCAAAGAAAGGGAGAAAAAAACTTCGCAGAAAGGAGAGATTGAAAGAAAAAGAAAAGGCAAGGAGAAGAAAAGCCCTGAATCTAGTGATAAAGACATGCTGCTGAATTCATCAAGGGAAGAAGAAGGTCTTCCAAACCTTGATGACGAGACAAACAATACCATAAACTGCGAGGAGTCGGAAATTGAAACAGGGGATGCAGATTTGTCTCCCCTGGTTCTCCCGAGGTTCAAGAAAGACAGTGTTTGGAAGTTGCCCGTCTCCAAGAACGGAAAACCAATACTGTGACAGCCCTGACAGAGAAATTACAGATCCTGAAGATGAGAACGGGTACTTTACAAATGATCATCAAAAATCGGTTAACCACCAGAATGCAAGATATTGGAAAGAAGTGCAGTCTGATAATGCTTTGAGGTGGTCAGATAAACGCAGATATTCGGATAATGTTTCTTTTGTCGGTAGGTCAGAGGCAAGATTCCGTAATGATAGATTAGAAGTGCCTTCAAGGGGATTCAATGGGTCAAACAGACAGTTAAGAGTGAAAGCTTCAAAGGACTGGTGGCCTGAATGGCATCAAGTCTCATGAGAAGTTTCAATGTTGCGACAACAGGATCAGTGAGAGGTTTGACTTTAATTCTTGCAGTTGCAAACCAAGTAGTGAATACCGGGCAAAAAGTAGAACCTAACATCTCTTCAACCAGAAGCATGCGAGAACCAAAAACCGTATCCAATTCGGACTCTGCTCCTGATGCCACAAGCCAGTGTTCCGAGGCAACAGGTATACTCAACCAGACTGTACTCGTGAGTTAAGACTTATAACTGCAAGGTGGGAGTTGGTCCAAATCCTTCTACTACAAGAGATTCACTACATCCAAAACAAGTTTGGGAGCCCCATGGAGCCAAAGAAGTATCCACGAAGCAACTCTGACTCTGAAGTAACAGTTAGATGTTCACCATATAAGGCTGAAGAGATAGAAGACACTATCGTTGCTGAGAATTCATCTGACCTTTGTCTCAATGTAAGGCTACAGAGAAGTTGGATAATATCAATCTAAAAGATAACAACAGCATGGAGGCCGGGGAAACAAAGAATGGTTGGCATTTGAAAGATCCTATGATGAGTAGTACATCGAGTTCAGACAATTGCTCGTCATGCCTGAGCGAGGGAGAGAGCAATACGGTTTCTTCAAACAACGGGAACACTGAATCCTCCTCCACATCTGATTCTGAAGATGCCAGTCAGCAATCTGAAGGAAAAGAGAATATAGTTGTTGGTACACAGAACGATATTCTCATACCAGATACTATTGGGAGGAGTAAACTTCCGGAAACTCCTATCGTAGTAACTGGGAACAACACGGATAATAACAGTAACAATAACATGGCACATGGTGTTGTTGATGTGCAACCACAAGGAGGCATGTTTCCTCATTTGCTAAACCAGAATCTACAGTTTCCGGTTTTCCAGGCTGCTTCACCAATGAGCTACTTCCATCAAGCACCACCAGTCTCGTGGCCCACAGCTCCAGCCAACGGATTAATTCCGTTCCCTCACTCTAATCCTTATCTATACACAGGTCCCCTCGGATTATAGCATGAACGGAGATTCCCCACTATGCTTGCAGTATGGTAACCCACTGAATCATGCAGCAACTCCCTTCTTCAATCCCGGGCAGTTCCAGTGTTCCATCCATTTTCCAAAACCAACACCGAGGACCAAGCTCAGAATCTTGAGCCGCCACTGGAAATAAACGGTTTGGCTCCACCGGAAACACAGACCGCAAGTGAAGACAGCTTCTCCTTATTCCATTTCAGCGGACCTGTTGGTCTTTCCACAGGAAGTAAGTCGAAGCCTGCTCATTCCAAAGACGGGGTTTTGCGCGACCTTGTTGGAAACGGTGATAGGAAAGCGAAAGAGAGCAAAGAGGTTGAAGAGTATAATTTATTTGCAACGAGCAATGGCCTGAGGTTTTCGTTATTCTAAATTAACGGTTTTGGGTTTGCTGTTGATTTAAACTGTGGAGTGTGAGGGCTTTCATGACTTTGTATCATCCGGAACGTTATTTTCTCGTCTGGAAAACAAAAAAAAAATCTTTCATTTCAAACCTTTTATTTTAGCTCCTTTTTTTTTTTTTTTCCCTTACAGTTTACACTTTTCTCTCACGTTTGGATTTGTATTCTGTGTTTATTTTTTATATCCTTGTTTCATTGTTTCATTTGACATAGAGCAATGTTAAGATCTGCGAGATTTTTAGTGTTTTCTCGCTGAATAAATTGTTGTTATTCAATATATACAGCATGAGTCTCTTATGATAAATGAAAATTTCTGTAAAAGCAAGGAATGCCACATTGGTAAAATCTTGAAAATGTTTTACATGTTATAATAACAGTTTTTTTTAATGAATTAATATTTTAGATTTTCACAAATTATTTTTTGAATTGTAAATGCAAAATCCGATGTACATGGAGAATTGCTAAAATATTTTACACCTAAAATGTTCTATATATATCGTAACAATGTGTACAGTGTAAACGCAAACTCTCAAACATAAAAAATTATGTCTTTTTAATTTTATTTTTTGTGTTTTTTATCAAAAAAAAATGTGTTTTAAATTAAAATGTCATTTTAGAGATGCAAAATGTTTTAAGAGTTAAGAAAAAGAAAAGGTAAACGTAAAATATTCATTAAAACAAAAATTCAAATAGGAAAAGAGAAAACTCATTCTGCAATGTAGAAACAAAAAACAACAAGCAATCACAAATATACAATTATATATGCATGTAATCTTCATAAATCGTTGGGGATTGTAGAAAGGACAGAGTGTTCAGGCTTGTGATGGCACTCGAATCCAGATGAACAAAAGCTCTTTCCACCTCTGGAAGTTCTTCAAGCTTTATTTGCAATGTCTCACCAATTGCATGAGCTTCCTTCAGTGGCAATCCTCTGGTAGTTCTATATCCACCTGCCAACACACACATAAAACAATAATTTAACCAACTATATAGTTAGTTAAATTAATCTTGTCGAGGCTAAGCATCTAGTAAAATTTATCTTCGATTTCCATTAGTTACAATTTTTCTAATTACGTGTATGATCAAAACATATTTTGTGATGAATTACGCAATGCAATCTTGTCGAGGCTAAGCATCTAGTAAAATTTATCTTCGATTTCCATTAGTTACAATTTTTCTAATTACGTGATCAAAACATATTTTGTGATGAATTACGCAATGCACGGTCAAGTGTAAGTAGAAATTGGTCTCCAACATCTATGTAATGAGCTTTTTAAACTATATGATTGCGACATTAATATATATATATATATATATATATAGATAGACGAACCTCGACAAAATATAGAACACCAAAGGTATAGGCACGGACAGTATCCACATGTTTGATGTTATCACCGCCTTGTCGCAGCACTAGGTACGTCAGTTTTTGTAGTACTTCTGGTGGAGCTGATTGTCCAATCAGTGAAACTATAAAAACAAAAAAATCATAGTGAAAATCTCAATTATTGTGACTAGTTTCTAACAATACCACAACATTTAAATACAAATTTTACCTGCATTTTCCATAACAGTTCCGGACCAGTTGACAATAGTGTAGATGGCTAAGAGAATAGCACCAGACGGATCGAGCCACCAATAAAAGGCATTAGCAAGAACGGCCGCGACCAATCCAAGCACATTTGTCACCACATCAAAGTGATGATCCTATACCAAACATCATCAATTAGTCCCCGCTTTTACATGATATCATAAGAATATATGCACATTCTACCTTTGCGTATGCACGAACAATATGATTTCTCGAGCTTTTGCAGTAGATCCATAAGACGAGTTTAATAGCGGTTGCGCTTAGCATGATTGAATATAACCAAACCAATTGGTCATGATTCATTTTATCTGAAGGTTCATTCGAAATCAATTGCTCAGCAGCCACAAGCAGCACTTGGAACCCTACACATTGTGTAAGGTCAATTTAGCATTAGATCTTCATAAAAGCAACTAAAACATATAGTTAAAAAGTTTTATAAAATTTCAGAAAAAGGATATATATACCAAGAGTGGCCATAACAGCGGCGAAAATGATGATTCCAACGGGTTGCACCCTAAGCTTTCCTATGGGATATTTGTAGATATTTACGTTCTTCATTGACAAATGTGTGAACCAAAGTATGCCTCCCGCCATAAGGTCAAGCAAAGAGTCGAGTGTCGATGCTGCAATCGCTATGGATCCACTCTTTACCGTAGCATATATCTTACACATTGTAGACATTTGATAAGTAGACATCATCAAGACAATGTTATAAATGTTTCAATAGATCAAGCTAAGTCACACCTTGAGAGCAAGTAAAAAGATGTTAGCCCAATTGGAGATTTGCATGGCAAGCTCTTGTGCAGCTCTCTCAGCTCGATCTTCTTCTTCTTCTTTTTCATCGATGATATACTCATCTGATCGAGCTAAGAAACTTTCTACTTCCTCAAAGGATTTTAATGTTGCCAATTGTCTTTCATAGTACTCCTTTTCATCTTTAAAAATGTGATATTTAAACAACATATTTGGTTTAGTAGTTGTGAATCTTGTAACAATATAATTATTTTATAAAGTAAGACATATACCTCCTTTGAGGCCTGAGGCTTTGGAGACATCAAGGTGAAGAGGGTTCTCCGGATCGATTTTGGATCGAAGTTTTTGAGGCAAATCCGTGAAGAAATTCGATTTCATTGAAGAAACCAAACCGGTTAACTTTGGTTTGCGATCAACAGCCTCATGATCGTTTGACGAAAGCAACGGTGTTTCCGTACAGTTGACTTCCATTTCTGGAAAAATATTAATCAAATAATCGTAAAAAAGGTATAGAAGACATGGAGAATTATGCAGTTGAATTTGAAGGGGAAAAAACCTTTTAGAGTAAATATATAAATTAATCAAGGAAATATGTACCGATGATATCCTGATGAGTTTTTATGCTTGCAGATGATGAACAGAGAAAAGAATAAAGGATTGTACACACAGATTTGTTTTTATAGATGGATATAAGATATTTTATGTGTGTTCATTGAATTTTGGAGTTAATTAATAAATTATTGTATGGAATTAGAAAATGGTGATGATGATGATGATGATAGAGACAGCCCTGATACTTTGCCCACATGCCTAAGCATCAACAACGCTTGTCTGATCCATGCCTTAAGCAGGAGCTTCTTGTTCCGTGACGATTTTGTCTTTTGGGTATGTGACAAGTGTCAATTTCTTTTTTCTTAAAAACGACACGTGTAGTTTACAAGTTGTAACAAAGCATAACTGAAACTAACTCGAAACCCTAATTTGGGATGATTATGATCACGTGAGTGTCTCTTGAGAAGAAAAAGAAGTTAAAATCTAGATACAAGAAATTGAAACGTTTAATATTATTCATGATTTGAAGCCCTTTCTACTTGATCAGGGGTAAATATTATTTAAGTAAGAGTAATCCAAATAAAATAAAATAAAACTAAGCAAAACTTGATAAATGAGTGTTGAAGATAGAAGCCCAAAGAAAAATATATGAAAATATTTAGTCAACATCCTTATAAGAAATATGTAACAAACTAAATATATACTCCCTCTGTTCCTAAAAAATTGATGTTTTACCTTTTTCACACATATTAAGACATGATAAAGTTTTGTGTTTTAATTAGTTTAAAATCATTTTATAAGTAGAAAGAGAAAATTTAGACAATAGTTATCATGACATGTGGCAAAAATCATAAAGTAAAAAAATTATTTTAGTTTTTAATTTTAGAAAATCAATTTTTCAGGAACAAAACTAAAACCTAGAACATCAATTTATTAGAAACAGAAGGAGTATAAGTTAATACATGAACAATTGTATAATAACACATTACGATCTGTGAAAATCTATTATTAAAGTTATTTTTGCAAACATCACATATAAACAAATACCCTTATTAATTCACTACAAATCACATTTCATAATATCATTTATGTTTGACAGGTACTCCTAATATAAACGTTCGATAAGATATACAATTACCTGACTTGAAAATTCTTTAATCCAAAAGGAGTCGAAAATTTAAGTCAACAGAACTCTGGGTTACAAACTTTGTGAATCCTTGGAAACCAACAAAGACAAGGAAAAGGCAGAAACCCCAACATCGGTAAAGATGAAGAACTTTGTTTGAGTTTATTCTATTTCTGTTATATAAAAATATTATAGTAAATTTTTTTCCCGATTTACTACAAACGGTCCTATAAATTATTGGTAGATTTCTTTCTTTATATAGAAAAAATTACATAAAAAATTACACGCTCTATTGGTAGATCTCTTTATTTTTATAGTGTTTTTTTTTTTTTAATGTAAGTTTTATTTAGCTCAATTTACAGTTACACGCTCTATTGGTAGATCTCTTTCTTTATTTCATAAATGAGGAAAGACTTCAATTACAAGTTTACAACCACGCTTGAGTTTTGAACCACGAGTTGGTGCAACAATATCTCCCAGTCCCAGAATATGTGATTTTTTTAATTTTGTTTTTTATAACTAGAATATATGATTGTTACGCAGGCCTTATTCAATTATTGATCAAATTAAATTATACCCCATCAGGAGACTTGAGGAACATTCCCGGAAAGCTTAATGATTTTGAATCATGATTTCTTTATTTCTTTGACTTTTTTTTTTTTTAACTACAATTAGAATCATGCAGGTTGAAACTTATTAATTAACTATTTTTTTTTTATCTCAAGGTTATATATAATGTGCATCTTTTTTTTTCTTTTTTTTTTGACAAACTTAGCATTTCATTAAAGGTAGTAGAAAGGTTAAACTAATGTGTATCTCTAAACAACTTATTGGTTAACATCATCATTTATATTATTTTCTTATTTTGTTCTTGGTTTCTCTTAATTAATATCTCGGCTACCACTTTCAAGATTAAACTTAATCTTGTAATAGATTTCCATCCTGTATCCGGTTCATCTGTACGGCTATACATTTCCTTCTGCACGTGGATTTCTTGAAGTGATTTGTTTCAAAGTTCAATTCAAACAGCTACGGAAAGCAATTAATGGGATTCTGTAAACATGATTGCAAACCTTAAAAGATGCATTCCTATACTTTGGTTAGATAATTCTACAATAAAACAATATTTCATCATGCGTACGTTATAGAAGATACTTTCTAATTTACTTGTAACCCGATTGTCACCATCATTTAGATAAATGCATTTTTTTTCAATAGGTAAATACAGCTAACGTTGAATTCTTTATCTGAAAAGATCTAAACATGATTAAATTTATTATAACTTAAGTCATGAATCATGATGATGCGAGAATGATTCATCATCCTTGATCGATAATATGTACGATGATATACTATATAGAGATAAACCTGATCATGATTGAAAAAGCCCTATTATAGACAAATACCAAATGATAAACTCTGCCCAAAGTCCAAATCTTCTGTTTCGTATGTTCGTCAAACGAATATAAAGATATATATTGAAAATAAAGAGTTGAATAGACTCGACTGTTTATATATCAAGAACTTACATGTGACCCGTGCATGGTCAATTTTATATTGAAATAAAGCACCAATCTAATATCAATAGATTTGAGCCGATTACATTGAAGTCACAATGGCTAAGGCAATCGGTGAATGTTTGTCTGCACCCAATAGTCCATGCTACAATGGGTTCAAATTTCATTAAATTTCCGTTGTCTAGTCTGCCAAAATCCCTCTAGATAATGTTTTTTCAATGTTGTAATGTGTGCCATTGATCCTTTATTAGATTTTTTAAAATAAAAATTTGTAAAATCAAAGCACAATTCGTTGTCAAATTAAAATCCGCCCGACTTAAAATCGTGAAAACAACAAAATTAATGGATATTACTTGAAATTTTTTGGAATGCTGTGAAAATGCTAGAGTTTGCGCAAATGAGTATCTTTGTTTATAAGTATGTACATGGTTGTGACGACGGATACAATCACCAAAAATAACTATTAATTCAACTAAATAACTAGACCTGATCACCTAAAAAGTTGTCTAGAATTATTGTTTATTTTGTATTATCATCTAAAGGTGTTGTAAATGAAAATACAGAAAAATGATGATTGTCACATATATATATTCGACAAATTTAAGTTATACAAAAGTAGCAGACATCCTACTTTCATAACAAACCATGAAACTATATTAGCTAGTTCGTTTTATATCAAAGAAACTAGTTTAAGAATTGTAATTTGGCTGTAGGTGTTTGCCTTAGTAAACGTACGTTTTAAGAATGAAACGTAACTTTCTTAATCAAAATATTATGCAGTGTCAAAAAACATGGAACAGATTCTATAATTGGTTTTTCTGTGAATACAGTCACAATCATCTGCAAATATAACACGCGTTAATGATTATGAGTTAACCAATCAATGACGAAATCTATTATATAGTCCTTTAAAATAGAATCTTTGAGAGTTGAGAGATACATATATTTGTGGTATAGAACAATCAAGTAAAAATGATAAACCCTGAAAGTATGATCCATTTAATTTGGAATCAACACCCTAAAAGACATAAGGTCTCTCGAGCATCTGACACATCAGCTTTTTCCTGCATCCTGGTGTTGACACATCAGTAAAAATGAGCCTCCAATCAAATTAAAACAAATAATACAGATCAGCATAAATTTCTCCACATCAGCTTCTCAATTTAGGAATGGGCTTGAATTGAGAGTAGAAGATGAAAATCGAATCCCAAAGATTTTATTTTAGGTTATTTGAGACATGCCAATTTTGATCAAGTTTTTACATTCGATGTTTTGCCGGATTCGTCTCGAGCTTTCGTTGAATCGAAAAAGAGTTGTTGCTTGAAACTAAGATTCTGCATCGAATTTTGGGTTTATTGATTAGCTAGGCGTTAGATATGAGACGTAGGTGCGTTGGTTCGCTCTTCTTAGATTCAACTCGAAGATGTTCTTCTGCAACTGAATCTTATTCAACCCGAGACTTTGAAAAGGGTCATGTCGATTTCTTCTGGGAGGTGAAGAGAGAGAGAAATGGATGAGGTAGGTTAAATTTGAAAACTCTGACTTGAATCTGGAGAGAAAATCTCACAATAGAGTTGAAGAGTCTTGTAATAGATCATGATTAAGCACTACAGCACGTAAGAGAGGCTAGCTTGTGATAAGTGGTCTCGGACAAGGAAGTATAGCTTTACGAGTCCAGTGTCAAGAAGATTAGACGGTGAATGCTCTTGCGCCTGTAGTAATGACCCCAGTGGTAGCAACGGATCTGCAAATTCTACATTGAAACTTGGTAATGTTGTAGAGAAACCAAAGAGAAAAGAGGAGTTCAGCGTGTTCTAAATCAGATGAGCCAAAGAAACCAAAGAACATCATTTACAAAAGGCCACCGCTTGATGTAGGTACTCTGGGGTTGATTCAGCAAAAGTTGAAAGAATTGGCATCTCAAGAAGAAGATGATGAAGTTATGGGAGGAAGTGCTTTTCCCAACAAATCAGCTTCTTTGAATCTCAATGAATTGCTATCTTCTTTAGCTTTGGAGCAGCGCTATAGTCGAGATATCAATATGCCTTCCGCAGAAACAGTTTCCCGGGTACATTTTTTTTGCGATCTGTGATTTTGGGAAGGAGAAACGATAATGGCGGTTGGACGGAAGATGATGAGAGGCTTGTGAAGAAAGTGGGAGCGGAGAATATCACGGTTGTGTACCTGATACCAAAGTCATCATGGGCAGAGCCAAAGCGGTCTCTATGCTGCCGCCATATCCAGTATGGTAACCGCATCAGTGAAGAGAGGACAGTTGAGCCGCCATCGTTGTCTTCTCTCTGGCAAGCGAAAGCCAGAAGCGCTCAAGGTGGAGATAACCAACGGAGAGATCAGATCCGGAAGCTTCCCATGATCAAAAGTATTGCATGTGATTGTGACACAACCATGTAATTGGGTTATTTTCTCCTCAACTTTTCTAATTATATATTTTACACAGGTTAGCTGGAGTGATGTAATCATTTGATGTGGCCTCTTTACTGAATTAATGGGGGATCATGGCGATACGGACTCCCTAAGTTGTCCTTTTGCAGTAGGTTAGGTGTTTTGTAAACATAGAGACCTAGACGGATACATTTTACTTTGAATGCTAGTGTGAACTGTCACCCAATTTACTCCATGGGTGCAGGATCCCGTAAC
This sequence comes from Erysimum cheiranthoides, assembly GCA_011420285.2. NCBI lineage: Eukaryota > Viridiplantae > Streptophyta > Magnoliopsida > Brassicales > Brassicaceae > Erysimum > Erysimum cheiranthoides. Next base: position 14,467,532 of record CM022183.2, on the reverse strand, counting down.
CAGACTTCATTTGGCATAGCCAGCCACCCATCTCCCTTGGTCTTGTGAGATGTGCTCTATTGGTGGTCTGATCCCTTGCCTCTCTTGGCATCCGCTTTTATCTTCTCTACTAAGTATTTTCTGGTTCTTCTGATCTTCTGTCCCTTTCACTTTCTTGTTTTTTTTTCGGCTTTGATTTTAAGTACGAGTTGTATCTATGCTATCAATTTCCCCCAGTTGAGATTGCCTAGTTGTAGGTAATGTTTTACGTATTTTCCTTTTTAACAGGATGTTTTCCGCTTTTACCGAAATGTTTTTCTGTGCTCTGCTAGCATCCTTTTTACAAAAAGTTATCTGGGTAGTGGTTTTTTAATCTTCGTTCTTGAGAATATATGTGATGTGAACTTTATATCATAGAAAAGGGTCAAAAAGAGACCCATATTTAAAAGGATGTCTGTTTCAATCTGGAAGAAAGGGGTAGAAAATAATTGAATGTAAACAGATTCATTGTTAAAGATGCTCTTCTTGTTTGACGTGTACTCTCAGAGCAATTGTCCTTGACCTGGAAAAAACCAACAATATAAACAAAATAAATAAATAAAACGATATTCAATTGCTAAGAAGGGATTTTGAGTTACATTACATATAATATTTGAAATTAGAACTTGGCATCACATTACTTGATAGTGTGATGAGTAGTCTTATACAGATAGTATGTATTGTTGGGATCTACCAGTTATGGCGTAGTCAGTTTAGTTTTGTACATCTGCAGATCTACTCTCAGATATTTGATGGAAGATCGTGCTAATATAATTTAAACTACTCAAATATAAGTTAAAAAAATAAAAAAATCCGGTGAAAATCAAACTACAAGTGTCTTTAAATATTGTACTATTAGAATCCAATACAAGCTTTCATTCACAACTCAAGCTCCATATAAATCTGAATCAATTTTATACGATCAAAGACTAATTCGTCAAAACGAGACTATCAAAAAAGGAAAAGTCATATTGAAAAAAGAAGCTAGACAAAATGCATAACCATATCTATAACTTTATAAAATATTTCTAATTTTAATGTTATTACTAATTTTTATTGTTCTCTGTTTCCTAATCAATCCGATATTTTTATAAAAACAAGTTTTTAATATTAAAAAAAATATTTATATCCTATCTACAAAAATAATTTTAAACATGTATTTTGAAA
>CM022183.2:13705245-13722688 GCA_011420285.2 Erysimum cheiranthoides | reverse complement strand
GATGTGTACAGCTTTGGAGCATGTTTGTTGGTTTTTCTCACTGGCAGACCGCCTTACGACTACGCTAGATCTGATGGGGATATCAAACATATTGCTGGCTGTGTGAAAGGCTTATATGAGAATGGAAAGCTCGATGAAGTAATTGATCCAATGATGGCAAAAGACATCACAAGTGGCCAAAGATTGCAAGTGGAAGCTTGTGTGGTGCTAGCTTTGAGATGCTGCGAGGAGAGAGATGAAGACAGACCAAAGATGATCCAAGTAGCTAAGGAACTCAAGCGGATTGAGCGAATAGAACCGACACTAGATGCTATATCTGGATTCTTAAAGCCTGAGATGCTGGAAGATAGGTCAAGTATGGTCAAGTGGACAAATAAATTCGGAATCAAGATTGAGAGAATGCTCATACTAAGTTTATGTATAGCTGGATGTCTTATTGCAATACTTTTCAAGTAAAGCTTCAATTTATTAGGAAATTATTTGAAGAGTGAATGAATCTGCCTTTAGGTTCCAAAAGTAGGCAGAACACGTAGAAAGGTTTCTAAAGTTTCCGTAGGAGCTTGGAGTTGAACTAAGGACGAGTGTGATTCTAAGCTTCGATTAAATCCTATAAGCATATATGTTGATTTTGGCTTGAATGATTTATTTTTTATCTCGATTAGGCTGCAAAGATGGATACTTCATGACATCGTGTGTTGATCATTTATATTTCTGAATCCATACAAGATGAACACCTTTTTGCGGTTTCAAATTCCCACCGTCGACTAAATGTTCAAACCGTTGACATTTTAAGAAATGATTTTCAAACTTAGCTTTATAGTACAATAGTAGAGAGGATCTCTAGAATAATGTCTCAATCTGCTTGAGTTTTTTAGCTATTGGATCATCTTCGGTCTGTTTTCATCTCTCAGCTCGCAGCATCTCAGCGCCAACAACACACACGCTTCCACATGCACTTTTTTGAGCACTTGTAATGTCTTCCATCACCTTCGGATCTATTAGTCCATCGAGCTGTCCATTCTCATGAAAACCTTTCACGTAGCTAGCAATATGTTTGTAGTCCCCATCAGAGCTAGTGGATGCGAGAGCTGGTTTACCAGTTAGAATAACCATCAAGAAGACTCCAAAGCTGTACACGTCGGTATATTCCGTCACCACTTTCGTGGTATAATATAATGGATCGAGGTACCCGATTGTTCCCTGAACGCATTCAACTTCTATTCTTGATTTTCCCTCAGGGAGGTTTATGGAGATGGAGAAATCAGACAACTTTGCGGTCCAATTCTTGTCCAAGAAAATATTCCTTGGCTTAATGTGTCTATGTATGAGGATCTTTGGGAACGCCATGTGAAGATAAGTCACAGCATTTGCAATCTCCTTTCCAATCTTTAACCGTAAACTCAAAGGCAATATATATTCCTCCCCGTTAACCACAATACGTCCTTGGTGATTCAGAACTCCATGTTCTGCATATTCAAACACAAGAACCGGAAGACTAAACTGGAGACAAATTCCTATTAGTTTAAGAAAGTTGTTGTGGTTACTCATCCGAGCAGACAAGACAATTTCGTTGTAAACCTCTGCTACTCTGTAATGTGTAACTTTATACTCGGAGAATCTCTTGATCATGTAAGATCTATCTTCGATTGTACCTTTGTACCATACGTAGAACCCCTCTGCGGTTACAAACAACTGGAATCGAAGTTATTGGTGGCTTTGAGGATCTCGGAAGAAGAAAAGCTGCGTATAGGAATAGACTTACCATTACAATCAGCTATAAGTTCTTTCAAGAAGATGCTTCCGTTGTCCAAGAACCACCTTTCTTCCTGAATGTCTTTTTCTTTTTCCTTCTTTACATATCGCAACCTCTGCTTCAACTTCTTCGCCATTGATTTCATTAAACAAATACTATTGTTTCAGTTTTTCTCTTCAAACAAGAAAGACTTTAATATCTGAATGCATACAAGATGAGCAGCTCTTGCAGATTTGAAGAAAGGAAACAAATTCCAACCATTGACGTTTTGACAAGGACTCGTCACATCCAACCCCACTTTTTGTTTTGGCGTGTTGCCATCTTTGAGTTGGGCTTTATTTTGCATAGGCCCTTATACTTAGACCCAATACATTTTATAGTTCACGAATTGCTTCTTACTTTCTTACGACACTTAAAATTCTCAACAGTCTCAGAAACTAGAGACTTTTGACTTTCAGAAGCGAAAGGTGTCCTCTTTATTCATCTCACCAACGAAAGGTTAATGCTTTTTTTTTTTTTTTTTGTTAAAAGATATCGAAAGGTTAATACTTTGTGAGGGGAAACCTGAAACCATCATCTCTGTACCCAAAGAATTGGTAATTTGATAAAAGGAAATTAATGAAGAAGCAGTATCTGAAATCTGGGTCTGGTATAAGAAAGGAAAAGGACAAGACGAAGAGGTGGTTTTTGGATAACGGAAGCATCTTCTTAAGAGAACTTATCGCTGATTGTAACGGTAAATCCATTCCTATTCGCAGCTTTTCTCCTGACCAGATCTTGAAAGCCACCAACAATTTCGCTTCAACTTGTTTTGTCTCGCAAGATGTATACTATAAGTGGTATCGAGGTCAAATCGAAGACAGATCCTACATGATCAAGAGATTCTCCGAAGATGAAATTACAGGACACAGAGTTGAAGAGGTTTACAACGACATAGTCTTGTCTGCTCGGATGAGCAATCACAGCAACTTTCTTAAGCTATTAGGATGTTGTCTCCAGTTTCCTTTTCCAGTTCTTGTGTTTGAATTTGCAGAACTTGGAGTTTTGAATCAGCGAGGAGCTACTATGGTTAACGGGGAAGAATCTTTATTGCCTTTGAGTATACGGTTGAAGATTGGGAAAGAGATTGCAAATGCTGTGACTTATCTTCACATGGCATTCCCTAAGATCATCATACATAGAGATGTTAAGCCAATGCACGTTTTCTTGGACAAGAACTGGACCGCAAAGTTGTCTGATCTATCCTTCTCAATATCTCTCCCTGAGGGAAAATCAAGAATAGAAGCTGAAAGAATTCTGGGAACATTTGGGTATCTCGATCCATTATATCATACCACGAGTTTTGTGACTGAATATACCGATGTCTACAGCTTTGGAATCTGTTTGCTGGTTATTCTCACTGGCAGACCAGCTGTCATCACTATTTCTGATGGAGATCTCCAAGGTATTCTTAGCTATGTGAGAGGTTTATGGGAGAATGGGAAGTTCGATGAAGTAATTGATCCAATGTCGATGAAAGATATAACAAGTGGTCAAAGGTTGCAAGTGGAGGCGTGTGTGGTGCTTGCTTTGAGATGCTGCGAGGAGAGAGATGAAGACAGACCAAAGATGATCCAAGTAGCTAAAGAACTCAAGCGGATTGAAACATCATTGAGAAATTCTAGCTAGAGAGCCTCAAGGAAGTTGTTGAGATATCTTCGCGGAGTAGGCATCACAAGAACATGACTGAAGATGGGAGCATCTTTGGTGGTTTAAAAGAAGAGTTGTCAGTTGCTTGAACTATGTATAGCTAGTAAAAAATCCGTGCATTATGAAATATAGAAACTCAGATTCTTAAATACAAGAGATATCGCGAAAGAAAGCTCGAAAATGTGAAGATCATAACAACTACTAAGACTGCATAAGAGATAGATTCATCTCGAGTTACACAAGAAAAGTTTGCGCCGTCATGTATGTTCCTTTTTCTATCTTCTTGAGTTCTTTTGCAACGTCTGTCATGCGAGGCACGTTCTCTCCTGGTCTGAATCTTACACATCTAAAAGCAAGTTCAATGAATGCTTCCATCTGCAGTCTTGAATGCTCGGGAATGTCATCACTCACGCTGTTCAACAACGACGGGTCTATCAGTTCAGTCAACAAACCTCGCTCAAGAAACTTCCCAACATAGACAGGCAATACAGGAAGATAAACAGCGACATCCGATGTGTATTCAGACTTTCCTCTCAAAAGAACTAGCATGATGATCCCAAGGCTGTAGATGTCGACATTCTCAGTGACCAAACCTGTATTAAAGTATTCGGGCTCAATATAGCTTGATGTCCTGCAAACCATGTCATTTACGCCCAATTCTCCCTCTGGAATCAGTATGCTGAGGCTGAAAGAAGAGAGTTTAGCGGACAAATTCTCGTCCAGGAAAATATTTGCAAGCTTTAAATCCCTATGGATTATAGTCCTGGGGAATTCGGTATGAAGATACGCTACAGCTTCTGCAATCTCCTTAGCGATTCGCAACCTTACATTCCAAGGGAATGGCCGGACGCCTTCCTTTCCACGTCTTATACAGTTTAGAGCTCCGTTTTCTGGGTATTCACACACGAGAACCGGACGAGAAAACTCTAGACAACATCCCAAGAGCTTGAGAACGTTCTTATGGCTACTCATCAAAGATGAAACAGCGATGTCACGGTAAAAGTTGTCAGCATCGAAAACGGAACAATCTTGGACTTTCTTGATCAGTACGGGTCTGTCCTCAATCGTGCCTTTGTACCACACGAATCTGTCTTCAGAGATTACATAGTTCCAGTCAAAGTGGTTTGTTGCTTGAAGGATTTGGTGGGAAGAAAACGTACGAATGGGATTGTATTTACCTCCTGAAGATGCAATGAGTTCTTCCAACAATAAGCTCCCATTCTTCTGGAAATTTATCTCCTCCTCCTTCTGCTTCTTCTTCTTTCTGAACACACGCAACATCTCTAAACCCAGAAAATAAGGTTGAAGAATGAACATTGTCTTGTGAAAGAAAGGGACGCAAGAAAGAAAGAGAGTCAGAGATGCAGAACAAGTCAAGTCAACCAAGTCACTTTACAGTTTACATCATTGGAGCTTATGAAAAGTCAACAACTTTTTTTTCTTTTTGGACGAAAGTCAACAACAACTGAAACATAATGTTACTAGATTCTTTTTAAATATTAATTAACGTTCCAATATTAACAATATTAGTCACTGGTTAAATTTTAAAAGATGCCCCATCCACATTTTAACATCAGTAGTCCAAAATTTAAAAGAAAATAAATGAAGAAGAGAAAGTTTATTCATGAATCACTTTCTCTGTTTTATTAATAAACAAGTGAATGGAAATAAGTAGGAAATGAATAAGATCACATAATTAGTTTTTATTACATAATGAAAGATAGCTTAGTGCATGTAGTAGCTGAAGAGGGACACAAGGGAAGCCCCAACCAAAGAGCCAAGAGCTGGCAACGCAGCCGAGGCTGCGGATGCAGCGGGTCCTGGTGCCGGAGCTCCGGCTTCCTCCGCAGCCATGACGGCAGTCATGGAGGCAGCAGCGAAAAGCACACCGCAAGCAATCTTCTTCATCTCCATTGTTGAGACCTGAAAGGCTTTTCTTTTCTTCTTTTTATTTAGTTTTTTTTTTGTGTTTTTTTTGAAGTTCTTGCAGGTCTGAGGAAAATAGATGGTGTTCATGGGGTATTTATATGTGTGGAACTTGTTTTATTTTTAGTACTATTTACTTTTCCTTTACCTAAAAATAACAGAGTTTAAGGAACATTAGGAGAGAAAAAAAAAAATATGATGGTCAAATTTAACTAATTAGCCGCTAAATATAACTATAATTACGGTGAAAAGAGTTGCAATATGTGGCTTAGATTTTTTTTAGCCTTTCTGTTTGTATATTTTCAATTTCGGTACAGAAAGAAAAAATTTAAGATTTTTCACATACACATCAAATGAAAATTTATTTTGTGACAGTGGGTTCACTCGAAGAAAATTTGTGTTAAACTACACAAAACCTAGCTACAAAATAGAAGATGATTAGTCAAATGTTGTTTTCATTGTCCATTATTTTGGGGCCGGATCCTTAGACTCTTTTAAAAATATTGGGGTGTAAATCAATGTTACAATATCTAAGAAAAAGAAGATCATCAAGACTGTTTTACTAATCTAGTTCAGTAATCTTAGGTATACACGGCAACAGAGTAAGTGCCAAATAGATTTATACATGGGACTATCAATATATACAACGTAAACTTCTCCCATTAATTCACGATAAAACTCCTCAGTCCTCAAGATTCAAGAAGCTGTTCCATTGGATCGTCGAGTCTCCAGTTCGTGCTCAGCGACCACAACACATGAGTCTGCTTCAAGCAATGGAGCCGAACTGTTCATCTTCCTAAGTATCTCACCGGTCAAAGAATCGATCATATCCGTGGTACACTGTACATCAGGTGCAATCCCTACTTGATCGATTTCGTGTAGAGACGGAGACAAGTACTTAGCCACCGTCACAAACAAAGCCGACCCATCGTTTAACTCTGTTACGCTCTTGCAAAATCACAGAAGATACAATAAATTTTATCATAATATCAAGATTTATAAATCATGTCCTTGTGTTGTATAAACTATAAAGCAAACTAATGTAGTAATGTGTATACCTGTATCTTCCCTTTCCCAAATGTCCGGTTACCAACAAGTATAGCTCGACCATTATCGTGTAAAGCACCTGCCAAAATCTCACTTGCACTCGCACTTCCTTCATTCACCTGTTCACCATTTGATCAAGACATTAACTAGGAGTGGACATATAAACCAAACCGAACTGAAACCAATTAGGCTTAACATTCTCCAAACCGAATTAACCTAAGAACCGATAAACCGAACATAATTAATATACATGTACTTACAAGCACAACAAGTGGATCGTGTGTCACAGCGTGTCCATTGATCATGTTGATCGGTGATGTAACACCTTCACGATCGATTGTATACACAAGAGTCTCATCTCCGTCAAGCCATAGTTGCGCAACATCAAGGCCAGCTTTAACCAGACCTCCCTAATATGGAATAGCCAAAAGCAAGCTAAGTGTCGGAAAATGTACAAGTGACGACAATTAGCATTAAAAACAAAAGCTGTAATTTACCGGATTATTCCTTAGGTCTAGAATATATGACTGAACATCCTGATTCTCCATCTCGTGTACCGCATTTTCCATATCGGATGCTGCAGTCTATCGAAAGTTCAAATCAATGAACTACATATCAATCGACATCTTCTTTTGTTTTTCGGTTTTCACAAACACTTACCTGAGAAAACGCTGTGAGTTTGACATAACCGGTCTTTGCTAAACGTCCATCACGTGTTGTATGTGGGATTATAGCACTGGATATCGGAGATAGCTTAATGTAATCTCGAGGTAACTTGACCTTTACATATATGAGAAACCCTTTTTAGTAATTAACCCAAAAACTCTAACATAAACAGCAGTAATTATACCTCTCTGATACCAGAATTTGTCCCTGTTCCGTTCACCTGCAAGAAATAGATGACAATAACTTACCTGGTTTGATCTCAACTATACTGTGTTTTCAACAAAGAGGGTGAAAAGGTAACAAAAAAGTACACTTTTAATTTTGATGGTAACAAATGATCCAACTCGGCCTCTCAGCTTCTGTGCTGCTGCTTCACTATCAATACCATCAAGTTTCTCACCTGAAATCTCATATAGAAACAACAGTTATAAGCCAATTTTCAGCAATCTAGTTGGTAGGGATAAGGACCAATGTACCATTTATCTCGACTAATTCCTCGCCTTCATGTATACCAGCACGATCTGCCGGGCTACCTTCTATGCAAGACATAACAACCTACATTGGGCTCTACCATGAAACAATATCTATCTACTTCATGCTTCGAAAATGAAAAATAGGAATCTAACCAAAAAAAATGAAAAAACCAAACTTCTTTGGGTCTCAAGATTTGTTTGGTCAGGTCACTTACCAGGTGACCTGTTCTTGGTTCTGAGTTTATGAAAAGGCCAACACCTTGGAGATTTCCATCGCTACCGATTCTGAAACTTTGGTACTCCTGCAAGTCACAAGATGTCTCTTAAGGCAAAACCAACTTCAAAGTCTTCAATCAATGGAGAGAATCAAAAGTTGCAAATACCTTTGGGCTAATGATTCGAGTAAAGGGATCACCAAGCGTAGAGAGCATGGCTTTGATCTTTCCATAAGCAGCATCTGCTGATCTTAGAGGAAACATTTCCACCATTGTCTGCTGCAACTTAGAATCCCAATCTGCAAAATCAAACGCTTTCCTCACGATCATTCTACAAAAATCTTACCACAAATTCATCAAAAAATGTGAAGATTACCCTGATGATTAAAAGTTGGATCAACAAACGTTTCTCTAATCAAACCCCAAGCTTCCACAAGAGTTCTCTGAACTCTAGTAACCTTTAACAAAAGGTCAAAAAGTAAAACTTTATTTCTCAGAAACATTAAAAACAGAGAAACAGAGCTCAACGAAAACGCTCGATCACCTCACGGGCGCGTGAAACGGGGAAAGCGATAGTCAGAGACTCAGCTAGTGCCGGAGAATCGCAACAGATCGACGAAGAAACCGCTACTACGGCGGCGGCGGCTAAGCCAAGCAATCTTCTTCCAACGGTACTATTGTCAATCATCACATCATGGCTCTCTGAAACAGTCTCGGTCTCTGTTTCCAACCTTAGACGCGAAGAAGATGCAAGACAAGGACGTTTCTTATGGCGACGATTGAAGCTTGAAAATCCAAGAATCGGAGACGGAATCGTAATGGGCAAGTGTAGCAGAGGTAAATCAATTTTTGGGGTTACAATTTTTTTCATTATTTGAGATTTGAACTTGAATCAGTATGAATCAATCAAATTAAGTGAGTGAGAAATCTGAATTTCTTTTATTATCGGCTAATCTAATGACGTGTTAAAAAGTTTTTTAACCAAATTGTGGAAGATTCTTTTAAGTAGGCCCACTTGAATCTTTGTGGCTTAGAGATTTTGCAGTTGCGTATCTAAAACTACAAGAACTGGAATCAAGATCTACACGTGTTGTTACTGACGTTACGTCACTGATGTATCAGAGGATCTGAGCATGGACCAGAAAGAGAGTCAATATCTACTTTATCTGAATATGGGCTGAGACTATTGACTTGTACAAATCGAATCATAAGGCCCAATTTAGCTTCGATTTTGGGCCTGAGACTGGAAATTTTTCCGATTACATTGTCTTATGTATGAAAAATTATGGGGACTTCTTTTGGGCATAATGGACCATGGTATAGTTTCGTTTGTCTTTGAATCAACCAAAGAAATATTATTACATTAAAACTAAACTTTTGGGTTAAATTATCAATTTGTGTTTACTAGATACTATTTCAAAAATCGTTTTGGACAATCAACTACAAATACCTCGGAGTGTTTTTAAAGCTCTATGTTTTAAGTACTTTCCAGAAATAAAATAAAAAAAACTGTCAAGAAAGTACTTTAAATATGAAATCAAAATCCACATAAACAAAAATTTTATAACAAATGAAATCGATCAAACATTCATCATAAATATGTTGCAAGTTTTAGCGATATCATATGATCAAGAAAGCTTTCTATAAAAGGAAATACACACTGAATAAATTGTTTGTATGGTATATATATAGATGATCACCATCCACCATGACACGTGAATGCAATTAAAGTGTTGCATGTGCATGCATCGGGAAAAAACGATCAATTTTGGAACTGAAATTTAGGGTTTTGACTTTAGAGATGGAATGTTTAGAAGATGGACATACACTTCATCTCCAAATTGATTGCTTACCCTTTGGAAGGTAATTTTTGTAAGTATGGGGTTCCTCATAATTCATAAACCCATCCCTCTCGTATTTTGGCTTTCACATTAGTCCCAACGTGAACGTACCCTTCTGTTATGAGTTCCGAGACCAAAAATTCTTAATTAATGGTTTTATTAGTACCAATATAAAAGTACTAGTAATATTCATCACCACACATATCAAGAGATATACTTGCTTATAACTAAATAATCTATGGATCTTTTCATGATAGCGTGTGAGAAGTGCATCGTTTGAAAGTAATTTCTATATCTCTGAATTTTTATAATTATATGATTGTGACTTTGTGAGTTAATATATAGAACATGCAAAACCACTTAATTTTATCTATATCATATAGTAAAATATCTTAACCACTCATAGGTGGGCCAGTGGTAGGAAGGATTTCGGGCTGAAGGTGAAATTCCCAATAATCCCGGGTTCGAATCCCCACGGCTGCAAACACCTTAAGTGGCCACCGCAGACAATTTAAAATCGGGCTATGCGGCCTCCAGGAACTACTCTTGCCGCCTTCGGGACGCACGCAGTGGGCTAGTCTGGGCCCATTGGGCTTGGGATACCTGGGTTATCAAAAAAAAAAAAAAAAAAAAAAAAAAAAATCTTGTTATAATCCTAAGAGAGATTATATTATTATACAAAATAGTTTTTCAAGTATCCAATTATATTTATGTTCGTATACACATCTCTCTTATAACTACTATATAATTAAGCATTTAAATATCAATTTTAAATACAAGCATAGTGTTGATAACATCAATGGAAAAAACCATAACTCCGCAAACAAACAGTTTCCTGATAACAAAATATTATAAAACAAATCGTAACTTTATTCTATCTTTAGTTTTTTGTTAAAAAAGTAAAACTCTATCTTTAATTTAGTCTCAACGTAGTCGAATTTACCTAGTAACACGTAGATGTGGGACTTCTCTTTGGTTTTTACTAAACTAGTCCTTATAAAAATAAACAAAATATTAGAAATAACCGAATACCCTTACAGAAAGAAAATATGGTCAATTAACTCTTCTTTTTTAAAAGAACAGTAAGAATTCAACTTTTAAATTTTGGTTGGTTTTCTGAAAAGTAATTGAACAAAAAAGAAAAAAAAAGGAGGTATGGAAAGGAGATAAAGACACATTTCACTTAAAGCACATTGTTGCAGACAAAAAGAGAGGTTGAAAATAAAAGACAAAAAAGACAGTAAAATAAACGAGCAATGAAAAAAAAAAAGAGGAAAAATAATTATGTAAGAGAGAGAGAGAGGATAACAGGCCTGCTCTTATCAAAGTCCACTGTTCATAAAATGAAGAGTACCTGAATGAAAATACCTTCACTGACAATTTACTTATGTTATGTGGTCCATTTTTTTGTGTTGTCAATATCGTAAATGGAAGTAAAGTAAACTACTAAAATTATAAACTGTGTAACTACTTAGTTCACCAACAGACCACTTGATGAAATTGATTGTCATCTTCCAATCAAGCATCTAAACATTAAAAGTGAAATAGATTTGTGAGGTTTCAATACTTTCAATATATTTGGTTGCACAAAAACGAGAAAAATAAATAAAGAAGTCAAAAAAAAAAAAAAATTGATATTGAGTCTGACTACTCTATCAAGTCTAAGGATATAAAATTCTCATGTCTTTATGTTGGAGTGTGAATTAAGTAGTGCAATGTCGTCTTATAAGACAAACAATTTCCAAAACTTCGAGCGAATATCTAAAGTTACTCAAATTTACAATGATATTATGGTGAATTTTTTAAAAATTATGAATTTGTAAACAAGCGATGAATTTTGTTCGAAACATTTTGTTTAGCAATGTGGAATTAATTTGTCATACTTTTGAGGTAGATTAATTGTTTTTAAAATACCTTGTATCGAAAGATTAGATATGGATGTGTATATATACTTTTAGGGGTAATTAATGTAGGCAAGGTTGATGGGTAAAATTGGGAAATGGGAAAAGAGTGTGGGTATTTCTTTGGAGTTATGTTAACCTCAAAATAGAATCTCTCCTCAAAGTAATTGGAAAGACAAAAGTCGATGCCATGTCCAATCATATATATATAATAAATATTTTTTCTCATATATAAAAAGCACCAATAAAATCAGATTTCAGATTTATTTCGTCCACCTTTTTTGTTTCTATTTCGTTCTCCTGGTACCATCTGCCCCTCCGTTTGTGATGATCTCACGCTCTAGCTTCAGTGCTTCACACACACATATATAAATATACACTAAATACACAATCATATAGACATATGTACTATATATATATATATATATGATTGTATGTATGGCATGTATCATGTATGTGTGCTTGTGTATTAAATGCTACATATGATAATTACTTTTTTATTCTATTCAAAGTAAGTGTCATTGAGATTAATATTAATCTTAAATACCCAAAGAAAAAGTATCATTGAGATTAATTAACCATATAGAAAATATGATTTACTTAAATTTCATTATAAATAAATTCACGATAATATATTGGCAATAAAACAATGTCACAAAAAAGGTGTTAATCTAGTATCATTAGATCTTTGTGTAACTATCAATTTCATTATTATCGTAGTATGTATGAAATTAAACTTAGTTTTCGAAGATCACCACACCTGATCTCTCCTTTAATGAGGTTTCAAATTCAGTACTGTTTGTTTTTGTTTGAAGAATATATATATTACTAAAAATAAAATAAAAAGTGCTTTCTTATATTGTTTTCCTGGACTTTATATATTTTCCTGGGATAATATTCGCTGGTGAAAGAAACCCAACACTACATACAACTTGGAGAATCTACAAGCATGATGATCAAATAGCTTTAACAGGAGTAGAAAAAAATAAAGTTGATCAAATAAAGAATATGGACAAAAGAACACGCTCGGACAATCATCACGAGCTAACGAAACCTCATCTCTAACGATATAATATATTATTTGTATCACAAGAAAGAGAAGTGCATTAAGAACATTTACCATAATTTATTCGCCACTGGACTATCTTATATTATATTGTTCATAACATCAGACGTTCGATAGCGCTCTATGGACTAATAATGTAGGCGAACAGCCAAACTGAATATAAGCTTATTTCAAGCTAATTCTCGTGTTAATTGTTAATTTGAAATCCAAAATTGAAAAGGTCCCAAAAAAATTACTTAATTACGTCTGCAATTTAACTTTTAAAAGTTTTAAATTACAATCGGATTACAAAAATACTTACATTTAAAACAATCTTTTTTTTTTTTTTTTTATTGAGCAACATTTAAAACAATCAATTGAATTTTTTTATCAAGAAAAACAAATTCTAAAACAGTCATTATAGTAAATTCATATATAGACAAAATTATCTTACAAAGTTTGCGAATGATCCTGTAAAAAACAAGTTTGCAAATAAAATTTGACGATAATTTGAATCCCAGTTAACATGTCTTCCCCTTCTTTGGTGTTTATAAGAAATGGATTAATAAGACACATCATACCTACATATTGCCCTCATAATAGTCATTTTTTTTTCCTATTTTGCTTGTGACGATCTAATAGAGAAATATTTGTATTATACTAATTTAAATGATATATACTTCTAAAAATAATAACTATATGTTGTTTATTTACTTCGATATATGTTGTTTATATGATTAATTCTTTTGAAAATAAATGAAAAATTAATTTATTTATGTTTTTGTTTGCTCTTTTGAGGTACCCGTGATTAATCATGAGTCAAGCTCAATTTGGCCTCTTTCTCCCTTTTTCTTTTGCATGTTGGGGCCTCCTTCAAACAAAGTTGTCGAAAATCATATATACATTAATCTTCTTTATGTGCTACTTAATTTTAATAATCAAAATTTATTATCCGTTCGTTTACGATTTCTTAACATGTATAGACAAAACGAATACGTCAAAAGAAGATTTTTCTTCCATAACAAAAAATACTAATATAAACAGTGTACGTACGTGTGTGTCCATTAAATTAAAATTAAATGTAGGAGATGGAGATTTGAGCCACGGCAGACAAAGCTGTCTCCTTCAGATCAGCCTTGGAATATGAACAGTACATGCACTAAATAAAAATCGAGTTACTAATTTATACATTTGCATTTCTCGACATGAACATAGGAAATTGTAAGTAATTAAAATTTCGTTTAACGGATTTACTGTAGGATATAGCTTCGGGATTTTAAAAAGCAGGAATTGAGGCCTTTTATTTACTAAGTATCTTCAGACAGAAAAATTGTCTACGTTAAAACAACCAATGTATAAACTTAGGTTTTATAAATGTATTAGTTAATGTAACAGCATAATTACGGAACAAAGTGAAGTCCAATGTTCGGATCCTTTCCGGCAACAGTAGAAAAATCCAATTATATATTGCTCGGATTTTGAAAATGTCTTTTAGACAAATGCACACTCACAGAGAACAATTCAGTTTCGAGATTCGCAAACTTTATAACTAGTATAAAATAATTTCCATTTATTTTATGTTCCTTTTTGTGATTATCTAATAAATAAACATGAGCATATATATATATATATATATACCTTCAACTGAATTAAAATTTTAGAGAGCAAGGTTCATAAGTTGTAAAATTAAAATTCACAGTCTTACTATGTTAAATTCTATGATTTATTTTTTATTATATTAAAACAAAAGTGTTTCTCTTGCCTTTAATCACTTTTCAATTTGATTTTCAGAAAGTGATTCACAAACTGTTGGACTTGTTTAATAGTTTAATCATAAGGCTATAATTCATAAACTCCAAAAAAATATAAAGTGACAAAAGTTAATCTAGAGGTTTTCTACCGTATATAGAAAATATTAATTTAAGCGACTAACTAAAACTTTCGCTACTTACGTGTCATCTGTCAACACATGACTTACATTTTACCGCATATATATAAACCTTCAATAAGAACCACTCAAGTGTTAGAGGTTTCGAGTTTTTTTTTGTCTTAAGCCCTCCATCCGTTTTCATAATTTTTATCTTTCGTATGTTTTTCTTTCTTTGGAGGTTTTGCTTCCCTCTTTTGGGCTATGTTTCTGAGGATTTTTTTTGTTTTCCACCAGCATCTGTTTAATATTAGGTTTCGTTGTATGACTAAGTGGACACATCCACCTCTATACTAATTGTATTGGCTTTTAATGAATAAAAGAAACACTCTTGTGAAAAAGAAAAAAAAAACCACTTAAGTGTTAATTTATATACCAATATATACATATATATATATATATATGTGGAGAAGTGTTGGGAAGCTGCTGAGAGGGGTCAAAGGAAGAGAGGTAGGGATGGTCTATTCTCCCAACAAAGGGGTAGGATATTGATTGGCAATAAATGTTGTCTGAATCCTACATAATTTAAAGAATGTGCGTTCATAACTTTTCCAGATTTTTCTACTGTTTAATTTCAGCTTGTGACCAATGTAAAAACAATCCATACATTATATGTATGTATAGTAGATCCTTCACTAAACAGAAGGGCTCTGCGCAGATTTTCTTCGTGCATCACCATATTAAGTATATTGTTAAAGGTTCTCTAAAATTATTTCCATGCATTTGATGAAAAATTTTCATCTTAACAATCTTCACATTTAGTGTTAGGACTCGCCGTTTGTGATTTTTGTTTTATAAATTATGCAACTATAGTCCAGTCTTTCGTTGACCAAAGAAAAAACAAAGATATGCATTTAGACATGTTTTTCGTCTTATTTCTTAATTCTAAGATCAGTATCGTAGAATGAAAATAATATTTTTATTGATCTGAATTTTTATGTCGAAGTTGAATTGAAGATTAATAACCAGAATAATAAATCAAATTAGAACAAAAGATGATATCATTCACATGGTTCATGTACTAAAATACGATAAATGTTAGGGACACAATTAGTGTAATATTTTAGATTGGTTCACATACATTTTTTTTAAAGATGCGTAACCTTGAAACTTTGAATATGAAATGAATAGTGAAGAGGCAAGCATGTGGTTTTTGATGGAGATGATGAAAGTTGTGTCATTTGTGTGAGAGTGTGTGTAGAGGGAGAAAGATAGAGAGATGGTCAAAGGAAAAATGAGATGTCAAATCAAATAACAGTGAGTGAGAAAGAGAGAGAAAAAGAACTGTTGATACCATCAATCTTTGCTCCCAAATCTGCCCAACCCATCACACCCTTAGGGCTCCACTCTCTTCCCTTTTGTTTTTTTTTTTATCACTCTCCTTCACATTACTTTGTGCCCCCTTCTTCACCCATTTATCATCTTCATGTACATACACGTGTATGTACATGACTGCATGCATACGTATGCAAATACAGGAACTGAAGAAATATTCACTGTTTATGCATACCTTTACACATAAACGAAAATATTAGGTCAATATCTATGTGTATATGTGGTGTATATGCCAAAATCGAGAGATAATCATTTGGTTTCGAATTTTAAGATAGAATTTTAAAAGTGAATCATATATATATAGATAAAGAGGTGTAATGTTCCTTCAACGAGCAAATATGTCTCTCCACTAACAAAAGGAGAAGAGAAAAAAAAAAAGGAGCATATTGAAAAGCTCTTTGCAGGAGGAAAAGCCTCTCTTTAACTGTAATCTTAGTTTTTATACAATCATATCCAAATGGGATCTTGAATTCTACATTACCCCCAACACGACACACAACCAAACTGTAACTACTAAACAAGACAATCCACTTGTAGTCCGGTTTTGTTTTTTTTTCTTTATATACTCAAGATATTAAAGAATTGGTTTTAATAGGGTGCTGCACGTTTTACTGTAATATTTACTTGGTGCTATCCTTCGAAGTTGTCTGAACATCACTACTAGGAAAGTTTCTTCTTTGAACAAAGGAAAGTTTAATCAGAATGCAACCAACTTTTGATTGACCATTAGTATAATATCTACTACTTCTTTTGCGTTTCTATTATCCCTTAAATTTGAGTATTAAAACTCTTGAAAATTATAATTAGACAGATTAACATGTTTTGAAAATAATAAGAAAACTATTTTTAAGGTTTCATTTTTCAAGTATTTGCAACCATTTAAAAAAACATGTCAATGTTATGACCAACACAAGGTACTTTTCGCAAACGATGCAAAGTGTAAAGGAACTGTTGATTATTAGAGGAACATAACTTAAAATTAAAAACCACCGGCGGAAGACAATCGCTTTTAGAGTAAATTGCTATGAATCGGTGAAAATGACATCAACACGAGCGGATAACATATTACTTGATGCA
The DNA here is from genome assembly GCA_011420285.2 of Erysimum cheiranthoides. Taxonomy (NCBI): domain Eukaryota; kingdom Viridiplantae; phylum Streptophyta; class Magnoliopsida; order Brassicales; family Brassicaceae; genus Erysimum; species Erysimum cheiranthoides. Next base: position 13,705,793 of record CM022183.2, on the reverse strand, counting down.
CTGAGATGAGTTAGATTTTTTTTTTTCCACGCACAAAATTCTAAATTCAATTTTGAATGATATTTCTTTGAAATGTACCACCGGTTTTAAATTATTTTAATTTAATTTTATATTTGTTGACATAAACATTAAAAAACACGCATATATATATATATATATATATATATATACCCATATAAACTCGTATGTATTATAATATTCTCAACACATATGGTATATGTAGCATCATCACATTATTTAAAACAACTAAATATGAAAGAAAGATAATGTATAAAGGTCTGCACTTGAGTAGTAATATTCTCTAGTGTCCATTCTCTCATTATTCTCCATGATGTCATCACTAGACAATTAAGTATCATAATTAAGTATTCTTAAAAATAATTTCATAGATAAGTACTCCACCAGAAATCAAATATCTTTTGGGAAAAAAACTAGAATCTATCATTACTCAAATTAAAATTTGGAAATATTCATTTCGATCTAGAATATGGTATATATATTTAGAGAAATTCTAACACAGTGCATGCATTAATGTATGTGATCTACTT
>CM022183.2:13691242-13705145 GCA_011420285.2 Erysimum cheiranthoides | reverse complement strand
ATTTATCTTTGTAGATACACGACCAATAATTTGTATATTGGAAATAAATATGCTAAAATGGTTGAATAGTTCCGTCGTAAAAAATATTTTTCATGGTTAAATTTCAAAATGATATTTATCTAGCTAAAAAGTTGTAAAAAAATTATATGAATGTTGATGAATCCATCTAAAACGATAACCAATCGTTTTTTTTTTTTTTTTTTTTGGATAACCCAGGAATCCCAAGCCCAATGAGCTCAGACTAGCCCACTGCGTGCGTCCCGAAGGCGGCAAGAGTAGTTCCTGGAGGCCGCATAGTTCGATTTTAAATTGTCTGCGGTGGCCACTTAAAGTGTTTGCAGCCGTGAGTATAGGTAATTGACTATTTTTTGGAGTATAGGTAATAGAGATACATAAAAATAAATAAAAATATTAATATTTGGATGTAACAGTTCAACATATGAGAATTGAAAAAATACCTAAATGTTAGAGCATATAAAAATAATGGATAATCTTAATATATATATATACTTGAGAAACATTCTTTGGAATTGATCTAATATGGGTCTTAGTAGGTAAAACTCATATTGAGTAGAATTTCAACGCAAGAAGACTTCGGGCCTTCTACAAGAGGCTGGGCCCTCACAAGCCACACATTGTGACGATTTGTATATGTTTTGTATATATGCATAGAGAAGGAGAGAGAAGCCATCAGCATGGTTCTATGTCCCTCTTTGTGCTTAGGTTTTATTTTGGATGTGACGTTTTATGTATATATGATAAACTTTAAAATTTATGTGTCGGGTCGTGACATCATTAATTCTATATAGAACATTTATATTGCATGTGATTTTTCTTATATGAAACAGTTTTATAGATACTACGACTAAAGGTTTAAATAGTGATTCCGTTTGCTCAGTTGAACTGGTAGAACCACAATAAATACATATGGCGCCTTAAATTTAATTCTAAATGACATATTGGGTAAAAGCGCAATAAAAATAAATTATTTGCTGAGTTGTGGAGCTTTAACCTTGGATCTGCCGGGAAGATACGACGATTGGATCATATGATCCGGTCATGAACCCAAACGAGACAAATTTGGGTTTGCGATCTTACAATTAGGGCTGGGACGGATCCGGATATCCGGCCTTTTTGAGGGTATCCGGATCCGGATCCGATCGGATCCGTCATATTGATATCCGGATCCGGATCCGTTTACTCCGGATATCCGGGACTCGGATATCCGTTAAAATAGCCGGATATCCGGATCCGTCCTTTTTTTTTTAAATTATTATTATATAAAAATTTAAATGAAAAAACTAAAGAAATTTATAAAAAAATAAAATAAATAATTAAATATTATTAAAAATAATATTAATAAATAAAATTCAAAAAAAATAATAAAAAAAAAATTAAAAATAATAATATTTATATATATATATTATTAAAATATTATTAAAAATATAATAATAAAATATTTAAACCGGATCCGGATATCCGGTTGTAGTTTTTGAGGGTATCCGGATCCGGCCGGATGCGTAATTTCATTATCCGGATCCGGATCCGCCCCACCCGGATATCCTGTTTTTCGGAGCGGATCAGGCCGGATCACGGATCCCGGATAATAAGTCTCAGGGCTTTACAATGCATATATATATTTTTTTCGATTTTCATATATTTTTAAAAATTTATTAGTCTAATGGTAAGTGGTTGGGTAAATGATTTTCAGATAAGGTGTGCGTTCATTAATCCATTTAGCTATCATATCTGTTTTTTTTTATAATCAGTCCTAAAATTTTATTGGGTTTGTGACCTTTTACAAATTCAGGACCGGCTCATCATATGATGATCAACTTATATATAAGAAGTGCTACATATATTAAGATTATTTTGGAAATTTTAGACTTGTACTGGTTTGTTTTATGGTTTTTTCCTTTGCATTGTTATTTTCATTTTTTGTAGAACGAAAAAAAAAGTTTTAGTCACAATTTTTTTTAATTATTATTATTATAGTTAAATTTGCACAACAAAAACTAAACATAACTTTATATATAAAGCAGAATACTATAAATTGTGCATGTTGTTTTATTTTCTTTCTCAAATTGTTTTATGAATGTCGAATTTAAAATCAATCGCTAACATTCTGTTTACAAAATGATAGATATGGCATGGTCATGTATTTCTAGTTTAGTGTGTGATGCTTTATTTTGTTTTTTAAAATGTACTAACAATTTGTTTTTTTTTATAATTTTTTTTTAATATAATGGTACTCATTAGTTTACGAATCAAAAAATAATTATATATAAATAAATATTTTTAAAAAATTGAAAAGTTTAAATTTTAGATTTAATTAATATTAATTTACTCCATTTGTTTCGTTTGTTCTGATTTCTTCATCAACCACTATTGTTTATTTTATTTTAGTTTTTTTCACTATTGTTCTATTGTTCTATACTTCTATTTCGTTCTATCCGCTTAATTTTATATATGTTGTGCACAACTCTTTCTTTTTTTAAAAATACAGTCTTTAAGAAAACTGCGCCAACTAATAAGAAAAACATAAATAGATTATTAGAATATGTTGGTGGGGACATTGTGGAAGAGAAATAGTAACCTACAATTTTTTTGGACAATTCAAATTTAAAGGAAGTGTACCACAAACTCTAGGCTTCACCTAATGTGTATATCACCTACTCTTTTGTTATAGTTATGATTATATACATATACATGATCGCAAACATACAATACTCATAGCGATCTAGTAATTATTCTCATCAGTTTTTGGGTCAACTATTCTCATCATGGTTATGATAGATAGGAGCGCATTTCTCATTTAAAACTATTATATTAGTTGATATGTATAAACGTATTTAAATCCTCTACCAAAAAAATAAATGTAAACGTACTTCTATAACTAAAAACATCACAGCTATGCTATCAAATTTCCAACTTTCTTTTTTCCTTTAAAGCGAAAGGGTGAATATTTAATAAAAGGAAGAAAAAAATGAGTGCAGCATTCAAATAAAGTTTTAATAAAATCTTTAGACCACCTTTTCTTGTTTGGTGGGTACACATACGAGAAAATTAGTGAAATTCAAGAAAGCAAGAAAGAATTGCTCCAATGATCTATACATTAACAAAAAGAAAGAATTGCTAAATAACTAAATTTATACTCAATTAACTACCCCAATGATTAAGTAGAAATTCTGTATATTTTCACTTGCTTTTTATGCTTTTTTTTGTCGGTTCTAAACATGTGTGATAACATTCCACACTGAAACACCCTTTTAAGACACCATAAAATATAAGATATCACTATGAAAAAAAATTATAAGATTTTGCTTCAATTCGTGTAATGATCTTGTAGAATACTTTAGGTTGTTTTGGAATTCATAGTGAACGGAAAGACTACAGTATCATAAATATGTTTTACTGGTCTACGAAAAAAAATTGATTTTTACTAAGAGTTGGACTAGTGATAAACGTTAGCTTCTCTAAAAGCGCGAGTAATCTGGCCTTTCTAGTTTGATTCTTGATCGGGAAGAATTCTAAACGATTTTTGGACGAGAAGATGCATGGGCTTTACTTTACCCTAGTACTCCTCGATTTACCTAAATCACAAAAAAAAAAACAAAAACCAAAAAAAAACCATATATGCGAGAAGGGTACATGCATGATGGTTAGTTATCTAAAAACTAATATATAAAACCATTATATAAAAACAAATAAAATATTAGTGTTGGGTTTGGGAAAGAAAGAGCAAATGTTAGTGAGACATGCAAGCATTTTTGCAGCGATGGAGGACCTCGATCTGAGTGTGATGAAAAACATCCAATGCTAGATCAACGGCGATTATATTTCTTATAGTATGTGGGAACAAAAAATTGTAATTTTTGAATACATAAATAGACTAATAATCATGAGAATGCAGTGAATTAAGTAAATAATATTTTTATAAGAGAAAAGCTAGGGAGAGTACGTAATAAAAGAGGTGTCGGAAGGGGTTGACCAAATTTACGAGGGAGAGGCTTTCAAGACAGCACGAGGGGCAGTCTCAAGAGTCAAGACGTCGATTCTCCACACTTGTGTTTTGTGTATTTCTTCAAACATCCTCTTCTTTTTATCCCTACATCTTTATCAACTATTTGTTTAATATAATTGATGTACTATATATATATCATCAGTCAGAATGTGTGGAAGGAAATATTTTCTTCTATGTAATATGTACTTTTTAAAGACCTTGAATTAAGATTAGACACTGTCGAAACAAAATTTTGAGATATGCATTTCTTCATTTGACTAGTTACAATTTTAATGCATGTGTATAATTATGAGCACCACAATTTATCAAATCAAATGTAATGCATTTGTATCCATATCCGACTTTATAAAGAACTCCATAAGATTTTTTCATGACTGGTTTCAAATTGTAGAGTACTCAAACTTGACACAATTAATAATGTAGATAAGAAAATGTTTGATTTATGACCATAAGAATTCCAAAAGAAACTAAGAAAATAACCATTTCCTATTTGAGCAGGACATTGAAATCGATTTTTTTTTTTTAAAAAAAAACTTTCTATTTGTTGTTAAATCAATAGAAATCGAAAATACTTTTAAGAGTTTATGTTAGCATCATAACAATATATATGATGTGATGCAAATAGACAAGAAAATGTTTGATTTATCACCATAAGAGAATCTCAAAAGAAACTAAGAAATTAACCATTATGATGCTAGTGACCACGAGCTACAAAAGAAACGTAGTTGTCACCACACATGTTCAACTAGTGACCACGAGCTCCAAAATTTTGAAGACTTGGATCTTATAGTTGTTAGGACCCATACGTGTGATTGAGATGGTGCGGTGCAGAGCGGGATGGGAGCAGACGGAATAGTATCAAAATGACATGTCCTCTCTGGTTTCACACCGCATCTATCCGCCCTCGTCAACCGACACCAAATTCTTCGAGAAAACAAAAGATACCAAACACAATTGGATACAAATACGAATAGAGTGGGTTAATGCATACAGCAACATCGCAAGGTAAAAATACATCAAATCAAATCAAATCAAATCAAAACGTCACTAAAAAATGCAGCTCTTGCCTGCAAACGTTTTCTCAATATGTCGGTCGATACAACTATCCACTTATGGGAAAACAGTTAGTCTAAAATAGTATTTTTTAAAGTAGAAATATTAAAATAGAGATAAATTGAGGCCACCCGAGGATTTGACAGACAAATCAACCTCAAAGTGACTGCATCAGACTTGAGAAACATTGAAGAATGATTTCTAGAGTTCATGAACAAAATAACCAAAACCTCACATTATCTTTTGTCTCGTAATTGTACTGAGATTGTTGATTCACGATCTAAAAGGAAGAGCCAAAACTGTGGATCATAATGACTGTGTACTTGAATCTGAGAGCTCCACTCTCTGCAACAAATCGAAGCACCCGGTTCCTGAAAGCGCAGGCAAGCCGAGACAGATCCTAGCAGAGGGAGTTTCTAGTGTGTCCTTTTCCCCATAAGTAGCTGCTTGGACGATGAACTTAGTGGCTGTTTCAAATGTCATTCTGCAGAATGGTGAAGTTGATTCTGCAATTCCTCCCATACGACTCATTGGTCGGTATCCACCGGAAAAGGTCATATAATCTGCAATGAGGTTCAAGTGTCTGATGCTTACGGATATACCGTATGATTTAAAGACATGGTTTATTTCCCTGATTATGGTTTCTCTTGCTGCTTCAACTCCAAAAATGTTGAGCATATCGTGAATGCTGTTGCTGTACAAGTACCTGACGTCAAGTTTATCTTGGAATTCCCAGAGTGCAGGGAAATCAACTCCTGATGCGTGGAGAGCTGGTGAGGCTTTCTTTTCATCGTTGGAGATTTCTCTCCTCTCCTTTGGATTGTCTCCATGGTAGATCACTTGAGGATCACCACAATTAGCTACTGTGCATCGTTCGATCTTCCCAGAATTCTGGATGTAAACCTTCTGCGCTGTTTTCTGAGCAATCTATAAGGGAAAAAAAAAGTTTAAACTACTTTTTAAAAGAGGGCATTGCACACATCAAAGTCATAAGAGACATAGCTTTATAAAAAGAGGTACCTGGGCAAGTAAAATATGAGGGTCTTTCGTAGGAAACATGAAATGGACCTCAAATTTGTCTCCTTCACCTTTCACGAAGATATGTCTGTCATAGTCACATCTCGCATATTTCCGTCTCTTTTTTTTACTCTGTTCTTTGACATTCTTTACCGCTTTTACCTCTTTTTGCAGTTCCAAAGTATCTTCCTTGCTAACTTCTGCGTCCTCATTCTCACTATCCATCTCAGGGTCCTCAACTCCACTAATTGAAGATGGTCCGTTCGTCTCATCTTCAGAGTTTTCCTCATAATCCATCTCATCTATTGCTTGTGTCTTCCGTTTCTGTGCATCTGAACCAAGATCATCAACCTCTGTACCCTCGCCCTCATCATCATCATCATCTTCAGTCTGCTTCTCGCTAACAGAATCATCATTATCAATTTCATTTCCAGCTTTTGGACCTTGCGCAACATTTCTTATGCCCCTCATTCTATTAAGCATTTTCATGTGAGTCTCTATAGCGTCCTCCAACTTTCTCAAAAACACAACCGTCATCGTCTCTTCCCAGTCTTCTTCAGTGATATCAGTGTGCTTTGGATAATGCTCTGGCTTATAGAGATTTATCTTAAGCTTGTGAATACTACAGACTTCATTCCTATAGACCGTATATGGTACAACTGAAAGTTCCATACTTTTTATTATATCTGCCACCGTAATCTTCCTCAACTTATCAGTAATACCATTTGCATCCTCCCTGCAGAAACGACAGATCATAAAAAATTAGCATATATTAACGTGTAATATCTTTAAGATGTTGACAGCCAATGGTCAAAATTTTACACTTTTATATTATATAATGTATATCATCACAATATTTACAATCCTAAGAGAAGCTAACCATCAATATTCCTGTTTTCTAATGTTATCAATGAAACTAGTCGCGTATAATAAAAGCCAGCGTAACTAAAGCAACTTACTTTGTTTTGCCTTTCAGCAACGGGCATGTCATTATTGGTGTCTTAATGTCTGCTGCAGCAGTCATCAAAATCTCTTGTAAACGTGGAATTCCAAGTGTCACGTTCATCTCTCCACGTCCAGCAAGATGGAAAGTATTCAACCTGTAAATTGACAGAACAAAGGACTTTATAAGCAAATATTTCATGAATGATGCAAAAGCTGAATGCATCCTCAAATTGACAGAACAAAAGACTTTATAAGCAAATACCACAACATAAGAAAGGAAAACTCACGTCATCTGTGTTGATGGCTCTCCTACAGATTGGGCAGCAAGTACACCTACAGGCTCCCCTGGCTGGGCAAGACTTGCAAAGAATTTTGATTTCACCAGCTTCAGTAGTTCTTCTTGTCTCACAGATTTAGAAGCAATACGTTCATTCATAGGCATTGCCTCTATAAACTTCTCAGCTCCCTTCTTAAGAGTAATAGGCAGATCAGTGATGTAACTACTGGATCCAGATAGCATGTCTTCACTGCATCTTTGAAGGACCATATCTTGATTCTGAAGCAGAGTAGGTTAAGTAATATAACGACATAAGTTTCCCAAGAGCAGATAAGGAAAAGGCTAAACCGTTCAGAAAGGAATGCTTACTACTGTCAGTTCTTTGAACTTTCCAATGAAGCTAGACCGATGAACATCCACACCATCTTCACCATATTGGAATTGAATGATGGACCCATCAGCATCCCGGACAGTACAATCATAGTTGACTTTAAGGCTCTCAAGATTTTTCATCAAGCATCTTTGCAGATACCCACTACGCGATGTCTTCACTGCAGTATCAACTAACCTGCAGACCACAATGTTTTAAGTGTTCACAATGCGTCAGAATAAAGATGACAAACCAGCTGATGCTGACGGACTCTTAACAGAATTATCATAGAATTACAACAGAAGACCTTCAACCAAGTAAAACTTTAACACAGAAACTTGTTATATCAAAGCGAATGCCCACACATAAACAGTAGAAAACTTGACTGCTCATCTGGAGTCTCAGAAAAAAAGTTGCAACACCCTCTTTATATTTTGAAAAGAGTATTCTTAAAAGTAATAAATATAGAATTCATGTACGAGAATAAAATGACACTTGAGTTAGAAGTGTTAGTTACCCTTCTCGTCCAGCCATGCAATGGAAGTAATATTCTTGGGGGCGAAGACCACTAAGGAATCTGTCACTAATAAAACCCCCAGCTCTAGGGGACCAGTCCCATGGATGGAAACAAGGTAATGTCTTCCCAGAAACCATTCGGGGAACTCTTTTTCCTTCTAAATCTTGCTGGCCAAGGTGTGAAGAGATTTGCTGGAAGTTAACCTGCTCAAAGTCGACAACATGAGAAAGAAATGATAAAGCTTAGCCTCCCAAAGATTTGTTTGCTATCCACCAAACTGTATCCATATAATATCAGATGTTTAGAGCTACCAAATCCACCCAGTTAAATACAGAGAAAGTTGTAAAGTTTATTTTAGCACTAACAGGCTCCATCGGAAAAACAACAAAAGTAAATATATATCAAATTGACGAGAATAAGCTATCTATCTTTTAGGAAACCAACTTGTTTATCTCCTTTCCATAAAATTAAAGTTTTTAGTTTGCAAAAGTTGGCATGAGCTGATAATCTGCAAAAGGATGACAAGATACAGCAAAATGCGTACTTATATAACCAAAAACACAGTGCATATTAGGCACCACAAACTCACCTTACTGCCCTTAGCCCCAGATATCGTCATTAGCGATATACAATTCTTCCCAGGTGTTTTCAGTAACCCATCAGACAGCAAATCGTTCATCACACCCTTGCTTGAACACTGGTTGAGATCATTTACGATGCTCCTGTCCAAAGATGCCAAGGCAGATTCCCCGTCCTCGTAAAGAATTCGTTCAATTCTGGATCTCATGTCCTGAGGATCTGCAGGCAAGACAGTAATCTGCGATTAGATATCAAGTTTATTTGATAAACTACAATTTCAATGCCTCATACTATACAAAGGGACATCCGTTCTCCAGAATGTAACAAACGACCATGGTGGCAAGCATGCACCCGTTAATGCAATAAATACTTTACTGCAAGATATACATACCTATCTGAACATCAACATCTATGCCAAAGGTCTTACGGAGCACTCTTTCACCAACTTTTTCACATTCTTGAAGTTGCTTCGTCCTCTCTTCATCCATATCTTTCAAAATAATAAGATCATCAACTCCACAGGTGAAACCGTGAATCTGAAAGATGTTAAAACAAGGATTCAGGATGCAAAAATCTGTAACAAATGAGAAAAATTATCAATTAATGAGAGCAAACCTGAAGAAAGACTGTGAAGAGACGACTAAAAACGGAAAGCAGATTTCCTGCAGCATTTGAACCATAGAGTTCATGCACTGTATGGACCAACCCATAGTCAGCAAACTGAGCTTTGTCAATCACTCCGCAGACAAATTCATTTTTTCTGATGAGCAATTTATCTTCATTGAGATCCTGTTTCCATGACTCGTCAATGTCTTTCTTTTTGGTCACATCTCCACTCTTAGGTTTTACTTCTCTTGATCTACATTTAAAGAAATCAACTGGAAGTTTGGTAGCTTTCTCTACGGTGAATGGCGGGTGACCTTTGGTTATCAGATTCAACACTGCAGTGATGATCTAGCAGCGAAGCATAACCAGAACTCAGCTCATGAGAAGAAAAAGACATTCTTTGGACGCATAATGATATTCAGTGAATGAACTAGTAATGAAACCCCAGATTGTATACCAAAGCACATAGCCAATGTGGAAAAACCAGCTTGGTTAAAGAACTAACAGAAAAAAAAAGCAGCAGAGCGTATAATGATTACCTGCTTCCCAGTCCAAAGAGGCACTGGTTTCAAAATAGCAGGCGTGACTATCAACAGTTCAGCGTCAGAAGCTGATACCGTGACTTTCTTGCCAGATTTTCCAGAAAATGAACCGAGTACCATGTCAGTCACGCCAGAACTGAAGAGAAGCTGATTAAATTGATTTTTGTCCAAAAATGTGTCCCTTTTAGTAAGCAATACAGAACTGACAATATGATCCTGTTAAGAAAAATGCTATGTCAATAAATATCACTGGTAAACAACCCAATTTGTAAAATCAATACAATGATAAAGCAAACAAAGGTTTGAAGAAATAGCATGGATGTACAACCTGAATTAAAGCTCGCAGTGGATCGCCATTAGAAGGTCTGGCATATTGGTTGTTAGCATTGACGATATTGTAGGCCTCAGCACGTGAAATCTCATCTTGTGGAAAATGCACATTCATCTCATCACCATCAAAATCTGCATTGTATGTACTGGAACCAAAGCAAAATTTTAAAGTCAGTTTTGAGATAAAAGTCAAATGCATGTGGAAGATCAAACGAGACATGGTAAAGGTCCACAAGTGTAAATTTGAAAAGAGGGTGCAAACAAAAGGTAGATAATGACATCTGGGAGGAACGGAATTCTCTATAGTCTACCTGCAATTTGCATAGTGGAGACGAAGTGTTTTCTCTCCCTTCAGGACACGAACAATGTGCGCCATTATGCTAGGTTTATGTAATGTTGGCTGCCATTGAAAAATAAATAAAAATTTAGCTCATACGAAGGAGTGTAGACCAAAGATACAATGCCTGAGATCACATTTAATTAAAGAAAGAAATAAACAAATGTACTGGGAAACCAACTTCCACAACCCAGAAGACTTTCCAAAACCCCCAAGTACAGTACTTCATAAAGTATGATAAACATTTTTGATAGGCAATATTAAATAAATAAAACAGTATGTGTCCACACCTGACGATTCACAAGGACGACGTCACCATCTTGCATATGTCGATAGACAGTTTTACCTTCAAAGTTGACATCACAAGTTTTCCCAAGTTCTGTATTGGCTCCTCGTGAGGACAGTAATTTTCTTGCAATTGTTATTCGTGCTTTTCTGGTAGAAGGCAACTTCACTGTAGATAATTTGTCAGAGTAATGTGTTGCTCCAGGATGAATGTCAGGACCATTAATGATAGCATCCCTTAGCTTTTTAACATTCCAAGGAGTCACCCTCTGCAGCAATACATTTCACATTCATTATCTGGAAACAGACATAAGGTTACACTACAGGTTGGACATATATCCTTGTACATTTAAGCGTTGCAACTAGTCATCTTCAGGCGATAACGGCAAAAAAGGAAGATGATGCAAAATCTGATAGGAACTCAAATTCACAAAGATACTATGAAGGCTTGAGCCGTTTAAAATTTGACAAGTATTACAAGTAAAAGTAACAGTTTTAGTCATCATAAGACTCTTCAGATCAATAAACCAATATTTCATCCATCTAAGTCGGAAAGTGTGATTTGACTGCCAAAGATTACTAGTCAAATTCAGGCAAGTAATTATGTATCAGATAACAACTGCAATTTACTGATACCTGACATCATACCTCGGGATACGTCAATTTCAAAGCAAAACAAGGAGGAATTCCAATGTCATTGACAGCGATATAAGGATCTGGAGATATCACAGATCTGCATGCATGATTCACTCTCTTTCCCATCATTTTTTGTCGAAATAGACCCTCTTTCTTCTCCAGCAATTGGCATATTCCAGAGCCCTCTTTCTGGCTTTGAACTGTAAAAGAAATTAACCATAATAGTCAGTCTACACCAATACACGATGCTCTTAGGAGGCTGTCAAATCAACAAGAAAACAGACAGCAAAGTGAAGCAGCCAGTTGCTAAACATAGCTAGGGAAAAAAAAAACTAAGGAAGATTTTTAGTAATAGATGCATTTCAAACAAGGGAATGCGAAAGAAGCTAACCTGTGGCAGTTTTGCTATCAAACAAGACATTGACTGATTCTTGAAGATTCATCCATCTGGAAATTACCTTGGACTGATCTAATTTGTTAGCGCAAGCATTCCCAAGTGTTATATTAGATTGTAAGACCTTACTTAGTCCTACAGTTTGAGGATGTTCCATAACCTGTAAGAAACAAACCCATGAGAATTATGGCCAAACAATAATTATTCGGAAACACCATCTGACAATACTGGAGATGTAAAATGGAAAAGGAATATTGAGAGAACATGGATGGAAAGTGACCCACAGAGGCAATGCATGAAAAGAACTTCAAAAGTTAGATAGGAAATAGAAGTGTCCAAACAGTATCATTTGTGAGGAATTACTCACACTGTCACCTCCTCTTGTCGGAGGTCTAAATTTAGTAGGAGGCACAAGAACACTCTCCAAAAAGAACATGGAGTAGTCAATTTTTTTCAGATCCACTCTGCCAAAGATCACCAATGAAGGAGCAAAACTCATGCTCATTTTCCCACAAATCTTTTAAGATTTCCTTGACCTGATACAAATGTAATAATAGCAAGGCATTATAAATGTGGAAAAATTATGGCTGTGCCTAATTATAAAGTTAAGCCATATCAGAAACAAACCTCGCTTGGCAAAAGGTCTCTCTTAGAATGACCCTTATACCCTGCAGACTCTTTAGCTACTTCCTTAGACTTTTCTCTTTTCTCTTTAGCACCATCTTCATCTTCTGATAATGCATCGATGCCACTATCATCAACGTCATCGGGATTTTCAACACTGCTAGCGGACTTCTTTACCTTAAGCCCTCGAACAGCATTAGCTCCAGCAGCAGAGGCCTTCATACCTAACTGTTTAAAAGATTGTTATTGATAGGTATATCACAGCTTTCGCTGAAGCATGCTGGACATGGATATTCTCTTTGGCAATCCAGTGCACACATGTATAATATAATGTCCACGAAAGAATTTTAAAGGGACAAACTACAAGAGTGTGGGGCCAACAAAACATTTTCTAGAATCCACAGAATCAATACAAAAAAAGTGTAAGGTCCTTATATGTGTCTGACTCCAAAAGGCGAGTAGAGTCTTTGAACCAAATAGAAGAGGTCAAGGAAATAATACAACAGAAGGGGAAGGTAAATAAAACTATTGTCAATGTTATTATCTTCAAATGCCAAAACCAGATGTGAAAGTTATTGTTCCTTAGATAAAAAGAAATGAGAAAAATAGGAGCATACTGAACTGGACAGGATTCGGCTAATCATGCTTCCTAAGGCATTTCTCATACGCACAGTAAACTAAAGAGTAAGCATTAGGGATTGAATTGAAACAACCTAAGACGTACAACTCCAAGATTCGCCAATCTGGAATCGAAAGAGTTTTGCTAATCTATCCTATTAAAACAAGAACTGAGTTTGTTTTCCCCAATAAAAGGACTAAATTCTCATTTATGCATACCATAACAAAATTTACTTCAGAAGACAAATGCAATACGGGAATAATCCAATAACTTTCAAGAGGACATACCCATGCGAACCCATCCGAAATAGGCTTCCTCTAGTTTAGGGTTTTTTGCCTTGCATTTATCACAATTTTGTTGATTTAAGCCTCATAAATTTATTCATGACAGCAGTGACTTCAGCAACTGAAGAGATGTCCATCTCTGATTTTCCACGTGAGAATCTTCACATTCCTCGGATGAATCAATGGTTACACCTGATTCACAGCTTACATCACTATACTCTGACTGAGCGCGAGTGCGGTTAGATTTAGCCTCCAACAGGTTCGCGGAAACTATATCACCTTTAATGATGAGTTTCAGCTGAGAAACACATCTTTTAACCTGAAATTGAAACAAGAAAGAGAGAAGAACATGAAGCAAATAAGGAAGTGTGACTGAGACGCAACTATCTTATCGTATATATCTTACCTTGTTCTTTTCTGCCATAAAGTGATGGCAGAAGAAACAGGTCCTCTGCAAAGATTGT
>CM022183.2:13519450-13691142 GCA_011420285.2 Erysimum cheiranthoides | reverse complement strand
ATCAAAAAACATGTCTTTTTAACTCTTTTTGCTTCAGTTTCTAAATGATTTCTTGTTATGTTCATAGGGTGGAAGTGAAAGTGAAGATGAGAGTGATTATGAAGAAGAGGTTCAGGAGGTTCAGAATAAGGACGTGGATAACCGTTACCTTCGAAGTGATAGTGAGGAGGAGGATGATCCTGATACGAAACGTGTGGTTAAGCCTGCTAAAGACAAACGTTTTGAGGAGATGACCTACACTGTTGAGCAGATGAAGAATGCTATGAAGATCAATGATTGGGTTAGCCTGCAAGAAAACTTTGATAAGGTTAACAAACAGCTTGAGAAGGTTATGAGGATTACAGAGGCTGTGAAGCCTCCCACCTTGTACATCAAGACGCTTGTGATGTTGGAGGATTTCTTGAATGAAGCTCTGGCTAATAAGGAAGCCAAGAGGAAGATGAGCACTAGTAACTCCAAGGCCTTGAACTCAATGAAACAGAAATTGAAGAAAAATAATAAGCTGTATGAAGACGATATCAACAAATACCGGGAGTCTCCAGAAGTTGAGGATGAGAAAGAACCTGAAGAGGATGATGAAGAAGATGAAGAAGATGAGGACGAGTTTGAGGACGATGTTGTCGCAGAGGCCGCATCTGATGAGGAGGTGGAGGAACCTACCGATAATCTCCCTTGGGACAAGATGCTGAGCAGAAAAGATAGGCTTATGGAGAAGCTGATTAATAAAGATCCGAAAGAGATCACTTGGGACTGGGTCAACAAGAAGTTCAAGGAAATTGTGGCTGCTCGTGGGAAAAAGGGAACTGCTCGATTTGAGCTAGTTGATCAGCTAACGCACTTGACAAAGATTGCCAAGACTCCTGCGCAGAAGCTTGAAATCTTGTTTAGCGTTATTTCGGCACAGTTTGATGTGAACCCGGGTCTCAGCGGACACATGCCGATCAATGTCTGGAAGAAATGTGTGCTTAACATGCTCACCATACTGGACATTCTTGTCAAGTACAACAACATTGTTGTGGATGATACAGTTGAACCTGATGAGAATGAAACTTCGAAGCCAGCAGATTATGATGGAAAAATTCGAGTCTGGGGAAATTTGGTTGCATTCTTAGAGAGGATTGACACTGAGTTTTTCAAGAGTTTGCAATGCATTGATCCTCACACCCGTGAGTATGTTGAGAGACTGAGGGATGAGCCCATGTTTTTGGCCCTTGCTCAGAACATCCAAGACTACTTGGAGCGGATGGGTGATTTTAAAGCTGCTGCAAAGGTAGCCTTAAGAAGAGTTGAGTCAATATACTACAAGCCCCAGGAAGTTTATGATGCTATGAGGAAATTGGCTGAGTTGGTGGAAGAAGAAGAAGAAGAAAACACTGAGGAGGCCAAAGAGGAAAGTGGACCTCCTGCTTCATTCGTTGTTGTTCCAGAGGTTGTTCCCCGTAAGCCTACCTTCCCAGAGAGCAGCCGAGCTATGATGGATGTTCTTGTGTCCCTTATCTACAGAAATGGAGATGAGCGGACCAAAGCGCGTGCGATGCTATGCGATATCAATCACCATGCTTTAATGGACAACTTTGGGACTGCTAGAGACTTGTTGTTGATGAGTCATCTGCAAGACAACATTCAGCACATGGACATCTCAACACAGATTCTCTTCAACAGGACCATGGCGCAGCTTGGTCTTTGCGCCTTCCGGGTTGGAATGATCACTGAGTCCCATAGCTGCCTCTCCGAGCTGTACTCTGGTCAAAGAGTGAGGGAGTTGCTTGCTCAAGGTGTCTCGCAAAGCCGATACCATGAGAAGACCCCAGAGCAGGTATTCATTTTCTGTTTTTAGATCTTTTACTACAAATAGAATGTGGAAAATAGATTGTTTGATCATATACTTCTGACTAAAACATGAATTACAAACGCTGTTGCATTTTGGGGTTCTACATTTTGTTTCCTTTTTCACAGTCTATGTTCTCCGTTTCGACATGGATGCATATAGTCATGTTGTTTCATAAAGCATATTTATATTTGATATAAAATTTTCTTGGTTTTACCAGGAAAGGATGGAGAGGAGAAGACAAATGCCATACCACATGCACATAAACCTTGAGCTCCTGGAGGCAGTTCACCTCATTGGTGCCATGCTACTTGAAGTCCCAAACATGGCAGTAAACTCACACGATGCCAAACGCAGAGTGATTAGCAAGAATTTCCGTCGTCTGCTCGAGATCAGTGAGAGGCAAGCGTTCACTGCGCCACCTGAGAATGTACGTGACCATGTCATGGCAGCCACCAGAGCCCTGACCAAAGGGGATTTCCAAAAGGCGTTGGAAGTTTTGAACTCTCTTGAAGTCTGGAGGCTGCTCAAGAACCGTGACAGCATCCTTGATATGGTGAAAGATAGGATCAAAGAAGAGGCTCTAAGGACCTACCTATTCACATACTCAAGCTCCTACGAGTCCTTAAGTCTTGATCAGCTGGCCAAGATGTTTGACGTCCCTGAGCCACAGGTCCATAGCATTGTGAGCAAGATGATGATCAATGAGGAGCTTCATGCAAGCTGGGACCAGCCAACTCAATGCATCGTCTTCCATGAAGTGCAACACAGCAGATTACAATCATTGGCTTTTCAGTTAACCGAGAAACTCTCGGTTTTGGCGGAAAGCAATGAAAGGGCAATGGAATCTAGAACCGGTGGAGGTGGTCTGGATCTGAGTTCAAGGAGAAGGGACAACAATCAGGACTATGGAGGAGCAGCATCAGGTGGTGGTGGGTATTGGCAAGACAGGATGAATTACGGACAGGGAAGACAAGGTAACAGATCTGGGTATGGAGGAAGATCATCTGGACAAAATGGTCAGTGGTCGGGCCAGAACCGAGGAGGAGGGTATGCAGGAAGAGTTGGTTCAGGAAACAGAGGTATGCAAATGGATGGATCAAGCCGTATGGTGAGTCTTAACCGAGGTGTTCGTTCTTAAAGAGGATGAGGAGAAATCTGCAGGCAGTGTTGACCTTAGGCTCTACTTAAGACCTTTTCTTATGTTTTCAATTCCTTTTTGTTATCGAATGGTTCTTCGAAGAGATGTTCATCGCAGGTTCTCTCTTTGTGATTGCTTCTTCTTTTTTATATCTTTTTGATATTGACAGTTGTTGGAAAAAACTACAAGAATGCTTTATTGGAGAGTTTAATAAGGTGTTTTGCTTCACTAAGCTTTGGTTGCTTCCAGTGTGTTGTTTGCTAGTTTTTTTTTTCCGGTAACGTATTTGAAAACTCTTTTTTGTAAGAACATATTGGTTACTTTCACAGGTTCTTATAATGGGCTAAAGAGCTAACCACACTGAAAATTCTCGAGTATTTGTCAACTAAGAATGTTTCAGCTTCTCATCATCCTGTACAAATGATTGCTTAAGTACAAAGAAAGAATAAAAGAGAAACAATTGATGTAATCAAAACCATAGGCACTCATGGTAGACCGGCATCACTAACGTGAGTAGAGACAAAAGAAGCTATATTGAAACCATCACTATTTCCATGAAGCACGTATACAAATATACAACTTAAGTAAGAATTGTGAAATTATTATGCTCATTTCAACGATCTAAAGCTTATGGCAAACAACTATTAATTGATAACTAGTGGGGTACCCTCACCAATATCATTGATTATTGAGCTTGTCAATACTTTCCTCTTCTGTAGTAGTATCGCACTCCACTGTAGATTCTTCTTCCAAAGCTTCTGGAATTTCTTTAGAGACCGGGATGGTTTTCTGAGTTTGCAGACCCGTAGCACGTGCAAGATCAATCCATTGCTGCAACATTTTTATGAAAAGTTGGAGTCAAGTCAATAGTACTCCAAAAATAAGGGTTCAGGACACTATGCCTAAAGGAAATAAAGAAGTGGAAAAAGAAATCAAGTACAGTATACAGGCGTGTAACTCTGACCTGTGTTCCAAAATATGAGTTAAGTGTCCTGACAACAAACGAAATTGTATTTACAAGTAGAGGTTGAGACGAGAGCTCATCAGAAAGGCGATGTTCTATTAATCCAGCAATTATCTGCATTTAAAGACACTTTGACGTTAGATGCATAAACCAAATAATAATGTTCTTCATCAATGCTCTTCCTTAGCTAAGACGAAGTAACATACATACACCAATAACTATCAAGCAGCATGGATCTGATACCTGGTAACGAAGATTTGCAGATGTTCCCAGAAAACCTCCATAAACCATTGCCGTCTTCACAAGAGGGGACCTCTTAGGCTTCTGCGCAATAACCAACTCGGGTTTAATGAATTTTCGTACCCCATTCAATGCATTTGAAGCTCCCACAGCTGCGAAACTGGAAACAACTCCAACACCAGCAAGCTTCAAGCCACCAACAATAACTGAAGCAATTCTAAGATTCAGATTCCACTCTCTTCCAGCAAGACTTTTTTGAAATGCATTATCAGGTATGGATCCTAGGAGGCCTCTCAGGGCGTCTATGCTGTCTGGTCCAGTGGTCTCATCAGCATATGAAAGAAATGACAGAGTTGGTGCAGGAAGCCAAACTGTGAAAAAATCAACGACTGATCCTCTCACTGTATCAGTTATAACATAGTCGAGTTCTTCAAAGAAATTCTCTTTTCGCTTTTCATATTGTGCTATAAGTGTGGTTGTTATTGATATAGCCTCTTCGATAGCTAACCTATTCAGGAACTTTGGATCAGCCAACAACCTTTCTCGGAAACCCTGTATCACAAATTCACAGTGAATCGCCATAATTTAAATTCCACTAATCGTTCTAGATATCATAACTTTGGGAGATAAATATAGAACAAGTAATGTACGATGGACTGGTATGCAAGCTCTGCTATATCAATATAGAGCACAAAGCATAAATAATCCATGCAAAAATCTCACAAAATTAATATCATCCAGAATGGCTATACCTGGAACCGCTGAGTAAGCTCAGAAATAAGAGGATACTGCTCCAAATCAAAGAGATTCTGCAGAACCTCAGGTGACACCAGACCAAGATCTAATCCATTTTGAATATCCTGGAAAGTATGAAAAAGATTCCATCATTCTGGACTTTTGACATACAAGCTTGAGACAAAGTCGAGCTTAAGAGGAAAACAAATTGGGGAGAAGAATTGAACTGCTTAGTAAATCGATAGATAAGAGAATTTCAGATACAAAAAGATGCAAGGTCGTCAATATAATGAAAGCAACGATATGAAATCTACCTGTGGAAGGGCATCTCGCCTCCTGCCAGCTGCATTCATTACTCGAGCGATCTCTGCTCGGTCAAAGCAGTTTCTACTGCAGGGTCTGGCTGCAGAATACCACAAGAAATCAGCAACTGGAGTTTCGCCCTCTCTTCTCAAGTACTGTCTTTCAGGATCAAGTAATACAACAACTTGGTTCTTTTTTGGAAACTTCCTTGAGATCCTTGCTGGCAAACCTGTCCCTCTTGAACCATACTCAACATGACTTGCCCCTGTCACCACTACCAGTAGACCAGTCCCACCTCCATCTGCCACTGATTGTAAAATAACTTGTGACATTGTATGGTCTTCAACAACTCTTGCTTGTGCCGACAAATAGGAGCTTGGTCCAAACGGAACAATCTGTGTTGGGAGACTCATATCGAAGGTAGATCTACGTGAGAATGAAGAAAATCCTGAGATAAACCCAGAACCAGCAGGGGGAGTGTATAATTTACGCTCAGACTTTGAAAGACCACGGATACCCTCTGCTTGGACAGTTCTTAAAACCTACATCAGATTAAGCAGAGTGTTGTCAGCTCTTATCAGAGTCACACACAAAAAAAAAAAAAAAAAGTAATATTTCTGATAAACTCACTCTCTTTTTCTCTTTAGTCTTTACAGCTTAAACATGTCCATACTCAGTTGATATGATCAAAACCATATTCATGCCACTTACACTAGCAAGAGGTAATTAGTCTCACAAACTTCAATTAGATAGAAAACAACGTGTCTACCATCCAAAAACTACTCTAGAACCAGAAGAGAAAAAATAAAATGAAGCAGCATAATCAAAAGGATTAGAAAATAAACCATCAACTACAAAGATGACCCAAACCAAACCAAACAGTTAACTACATCCAAATACTTTAAAGAATCTACCTTGAGAGGAGTGCCGCAAGCAATTAGTCTAACAGAGTTATCGCGACAGTAACTTAAAAGAGGCTCATATTCTTGCCAGCGTTGCGCCGGCCAATGTGTCACATAAGACTTTAATGTCTCTCCGTCCATCCTGCCAACAAAATTGTCATAGGAAATTTTTTATTCAGTAACCAAACAATATTCACGATCACAAAGTTTACGCTGCAATCTCGAACTTGCAGTAAGAATGTGTAGACAAACCTCTTATCCATGTATTGATTAAGCTGGTCCTGCAAATCAAGAGGGAATGCTTCCAGAGCCACAGATATTTGACGCTCGCTCTCAACGCATCTCTTCCTCAGGTTTCTAACGATTTCGAGTTCAAGTTCCTTGTCGTCTTTGGTAGGCACTTGCTCCGCCTCGCCGAGGTACACAACCCTCGCATTCATCAGTTTCTCCCACACCTTCTTCTTATCTTTCCCCATAGCCATCGGCTCACCAATGGCCGTCGCGTCATAGATTCTCGAGATAATAGTCTCTTCCTCATTCACAGATGGAGGCGGCGGCGGTGGAGCAGTGGCGGTCGCAGGAGGAGGAGGAGCTGCTGATTCCGCAGGTAAAGTCACTGTAGCGGAAGAGCTCTCCTCGGAGGCTAGAGAGACAGACGGCTTGAGAATCAAGGAAGCAGCGGAAGCAAGGAGCGGCGGCGCGAGGAGAATAGCGCGGCGAGAGAAGGCGGTTCGGGATGGACGGTCCGAATTAGTAAGAGCAACGATGGATAGAGAATTGTTCTTCTCATTAGTGATGTTGATCGGAAGATGAAGGCCATGGAAACGGCGGCGACGGGAGGAGGAGGAGGAGCAGGGGCAGTGAAATAATGGTTGAGAAGCCAAGAGATCATTTGTGGTGAGTTTCTTCATTCTCAGAGAAGAGAGCTCTGTTTGTACACGTCAGCTTACTACATACATCGCTAAAGCTATACGAACAAGCGATGAATTTAACTACTGTACTTTCCTTCGCCGTTAAAACATTCGTCAATTTTCTTCTGAATTTTTGAGTCTTGATTTTATATGATGATCGGGGAAGATAAGACAGCCACGTCATTTCTATTTTTTTTATAAAAAATTCTGGTGCAGAAAATTCACATTTCGTGACAAAACCATAAAAGGTTGCGTGACAAATGATGAGAGCAAGATCAAAATAGAAGACTCTTTGCAACTAAACCGATTACAATCTCAATAAAAGAAACATGAAGATGAATAGTACAGTCTCCGGATGAAGATTATTCATTTGCTGCGGAAGGTCGCTGAAGAAACCATCATCACTGGATGTTGATATCGTGGAACGATGGCAAGACCGCAACCAGAGGATCACCATAACCTACGGATTCTGTTCGAACATGAAGCATGCGTTTATATCAATTCTCTTATATAATTTCTGGATGTTAACACCAACTGAAAAATGGTTTGAATACAAAATGTTGTACCTCCGTCATCTGAAAGAAGCTTGAGGACTTCCCCAGCTACATCCGACTGTTCCACGAATAGCAAGATCGATGAGTCCGATTTGATAGTTTCAAAGAAGAGATGGATACATTAGCTAAGCTATTACCGTCACTGGAAGTACTGTTCCCAGCTGATGTAGGTATCCAATAACTTGGCCTTCCTTTATTGCATCACCCTGAAGAAATTATGTGTTAAGGATGGGGTAAATCTTCATTCTTATTTGCATTTCTATTTTAGGGGTTTGGCAAAGAATTACCTCTTTACAGCTAGGAGCTTGTTTCTTTCCTTTTACAGTTCTGCTCCTTTGAAACTTGCCCACCTTTTGGTAAGAGAAAATCGAAACAAGATCAAATCAAACAAGAAGGATGCAAGAAAGGGATATATGAAAGCAATCAACTTAATTAGGAAATGGATCTCATACTGAGGGAGATTTGACTAGAACATAATTGGTAGACCCAGATGCCTCCAAAGCAGCCAACTTTGATGGTTTCCCATATGATGTATTTATAAATGGAGACACTTTTTCAGAGGAAGGTTTTGCTTTAGATGGGCTAGGAGCAGAAGAAACAGATTTATTCATGGGTTCAGAAGGAATAGGAGGTGCTACAGTTGGAGAAATATCCTCCACGGAAATGGGGTTTGAGGCCGCTCCAATCTTCCGTTTTAGGTTCATCTCGAAATCTCCAACCTGTATTAAAAGAAAGCGTCAGAAGATTGTCATTGTTGGAGTCTACAATTACAGTATCAGCCTCGAGTCAAATAAGCGATACTAGCTCCATATTTTTGTTGCAATAACATAAACTTGTGTTCGTAGTAGCATTTAAGAAAGGTTAACAAAATCAGTGAAGTTACAAACTAATGCCAGAGAGACTTGCCTTAAGTTCCAGCACAGCAACCTCAGTCTCATCACACATCTCGTGAACCAGTGCCTACAACATTTTAAAAATAAACATACAATTCATCTACCAACATATAAAGAAAGGTCTCATCATCTTGTTGAGAAATTAAAGAGTAAATTGCCTGAAGTTATGCATCCAAAATCCTGATGATCTAGAAAATGCATATTCATGGACATCGTCAAATCATCACCTACCAAACAAATAAGCTAAATAACCTAACATCTATTTTAAACCAAAAGAAAGCAAAGAAGAAACCTCCACTTCTTTCGGGAAAGTTATCCGTCGAACAGTTTTCTTCCCGTTTGACACACTAGCATCAGATGAATCTGCAAAACCAAAAATGAGCAAAAGTCAAGGAAAGAAAAGAAAATGTTTCAATATTCACATCACTGTATATTCTGGTTTCAAGACTAAGAGCTACAGTTCCAGTTCCTTTATACCATGTTTTCCCAATGGTACGTGTTAGCAATTGAACATGAAGAAAATTGTGGAAGATAAACTCACCATCACTTTTGGTTGTTGTAGAAGCTTTGGAGGCCTTAGCACGTAACACGAGCGTGTAATTACTGCTCCTGTTGGATAATCTCCACCGTGGCACACAAGAATAACCAGAGGCAGACCAGTTTCCAGAAAGCGAGTAAAGCTCACTCTGTGACCCTAAAGTCTCTGTAAAATGGAGCGAGAAAATTCACACTTAAACTAAAAATCCATCTTCTTCTAGCTGCAACAAAGCACCTAAAGAAAAGACCAATGGAAACATCCCGGGGCTAGACGAGAAATGCATCTCTGATATAAATAAGACATCACAAGATCTGAATCGAAGCTAATTTAAGTCACGAAAATGCCAATTCGTACAAAGAAGATCGATCTATCAAAACATGAACACCTCAGATAGTAACAGTAATAACACTCTAAGAAGCAACAACGTCCCTAATGGATAGCTCGAATCTAATTCCTAATTTCACTCATTCTCGTCCGTTTCTAGTGTTCCTCATCCTCGTTAAATCAACAGAAGATAGCAGACGAAGAAAAGCAAAACGCCAGAGAGTAAGAGAGTGAGAGAGTGAGAGACTCACGATGGAGAGATCCGAGAGCTGCAGAAGACGCCATTGGAAGAAGAAAGCGTGAGCTAGAAAGGAGAAAAAGGTTTTGGTTGGTTGGGTTAGTTGAGCTAAGATCGGTTGAAGAAGATGACGGTTGCCCAATTTAATTTTATTTAATTTTTTTGAGCGGCCTTATTCCTTGGTAACTCCGTCCGCCGCATCTACACTACGGTCTGTCACTATTCTTTGCTAACATGCGCCCGATAAGGGAAAAAACATAAGCGTGCGCTAAGGGTGAAGATGTGGCATGGTCAGGAGTGAATTGACAAGAACAAACGCTTTCTTCTTACGTGCTTTCATCTCTTTTTTTTTTTTTTAAGTTATTTTTTGCTTTTGAGAATACTCTTGAGCATCTTTCTATGGAATCAGCAAACAATACTGATTAGTGTGAAGCTAAAAGAATGGAAGGACCTCTTGAATGTAATAAACCAAACCTGAATCTTTGACATTTCAATCATTTGTAGCGAATGTATTCGAGCTCCTAAGATATAACAACACTCTCTGGCACAAGACTCATCCTATTCATTACTGATTCCTGATATATTAGAAACAGGAAAGAACAGATTTCTAAAGGGGTTTTTTATTCTTCTCTCTTCCCTAAAAATGTCTTTTACTCTTCTTGTTTCAAGCATGCTTCAGGTAGTCTAAAGCTTAGACAAAACATCGCCTGCAACGTACAAACAAACCCAGCTCAGGAACTAGGGATGTTTTGATATTCTATTCAAGTGAAAAAAAAATAGACAATTGGGATCTTACCTTGTTTGGAGCAACATCTCTAACCTTGTGGAAGACCGGATCTTCTATATGGAACTTCAAAGCAGTTTCAGCTTCCTTGAAAATGTCACAGAAGCTGTATTTCAGATTTCAAGGCATACCAAAATATGCTACCAGATCTCTGGTACAAAGATATGAAAGTGAAATAACAAAACTAGAAGACGAAAGCATGAGGACGTGGTTGATATACTTACTGCAATTATAAAGTCTGTGGTTTCGCTTGCACGAATGAAACAATAGCAATGAATTAAAGGAAGAGGTCCTTTCCAATACTTCTTCTGAATAACATTACTGAAAGAATCTGCAAAGATTACAGAGCCGTTATGCATTAGTAATATAAGAACAAAACCTGAGTTCCTCTTAACATGATGTATCTCCTATTTATAGTGATCCTAGTCCTAAATATCTTGCTGATAAGGAAATGTAATTGATGAATCTCTTCTCACATAGCATCAACAGGCAACACAATGTAACAATCAACCAGTGTATTGAATCAAGATCCCTATTTTATGAGCCATGAAAGTACACACAAGATTATAGTCCCAAATTTTGAACAAAAATATAGAATCATTGGTACATACCGAGAAACTGCAAGGCAGAAGCTGGAAGGTTCATAATAACATGGTCGATATGTTCCCACGGCTTTGCGATTGGAAGCAACGTTTGTCTCAACCTCTTATTTGCATGTCCTTCTATACTCTTGCAGTCTTTCCCTACCCCATTTTCTGCACTCAATTAAAATCCTGGTGATGATCCCCAAGGCAATATTAACTATTAGAATGTCTTGGAGAAATCTTTTGAGACATTTCTTACCTGTCTCTGTAATCCCAGATGGCTTCGTATTTGCAGCAAGAGGCTCATTTATGCTTGCACTGGATTCACGTATTTCCTCTCGACTCACGACTGCTTCCTTTGTTTTATCATCAGTCAATGATTGCAAATTACCCTCACAAGTTGGCACCGCCATCAACTGAGAGAAAAATTTGCGAGCATCCAAATTGTGCACACAAATCAAATCATCAACCTTATTGAACTTTGCATTGATCTTCAAGTACCGAGCACTGTCGGGATTTAAATCATTTGCATAAACGTAGCATCCTTTTTGTGCAGCTGGAATAGCAAAAGGCCCAATACCAGCAAACATATCACACACGGTTTCACCAGGTTTAAACAAAGATGAAAGCCGCATGTGCTCATGCTCCAATCTTGAATTCCAATAAACCAAGCCATAGTCCAGCTTAAATCTTGCCCCATATTGTTTTACTTCTGTTTCCATCCCATTTTCCCCAGCTAGCACTTCAAACTTTGGAACTCGAAACTCATTAGTGATAGTCCCGACTTTATTCACAATTGTCTTGATCCTTGGATAATTTTTCTACAAATATAAAAGACCGCCAGAACGTTAGATGTCTTTGCTGTCGTGACAAAAGATGCAACTATAAAAAAAAAAAGCTATCATGAAAGGAACATCAAAAGCTTACATCGTAGATAACCTTTGCTATAACATCTTTGAATGGAAGGAGCTCATCATGTAGATTTAAGTGGGCAATATGACCTGCACATAATAAGCAAAGAGACGTTGGTTCTCATGAGAGAGGATTCATGATGCTTGAAAACTTAGCAAGAACATGAACCCATTAATCTCTAAATTGCAGACAAGATAGAAATAAATCACAAATGCACAAAAAAATTGCAAGATCATGCAAACAGGTTCTTATAATCTAGGTTGTTAATTTCAAGAAGCGAACAGAAATTTAATACTTAACTATTGTTTCAAAAGATGAAGGTATATCCACTCCATCTGGCAGAATCTGCTTCAATATGTGATCTGCAAGGAAAGAACGATATCAGAAGCTTTTATATCACCTAAACAGGATAAGGACCTAAAGAAACAAGTATCAAGGTTAATAGAATCAACCAAAAAGGAGACCATTTACGAATACCCTATGAATTGGATTCCCTCACATCTTTAGTAATAACCAATAAAATGGGGCTACCAAATGTCAGGGTACCACAAACCAATTGGCGGAAAAAACGAACCAACAATAGTGAAATGGTGACCAACTTTCTCTTACATATGGATACAAACTCTAAAACTTGAAAGATAGCTTGCAGCTTCTAACATATTCAAAAAAAATGCAATGGAAACATATTCCTTATGAATTTTCAGCCTTACCTGCACTCCAATAGGAATACCCAAGAGTGACCGAATGAGGAACTACTTCCACTTCACTTAGTTTCTTAAGCTGGTTTAGTTTTTCCTCGGGTATCTCCGACAAATCTGTTCTATAGCGAAGAAAAACTTGGTTAATATGAATAATCCCGCCACTTTCACCATTTCCTAAAAACATTCCCAGATAATGAATAAACTCTTACCAGCATTTTTAACGCTTTCGGACAATATCACCAAACGAGTCTTTTCGCAGGCAGGATCTTCAGTGATGGGCTTAATTCGTGGCATGTTGAGCATGTATCTACAAGTAATCAAACCAAGAAAAATCCTTTTTTCAATAAGAACACAAACCACATTAAAAGGCATTTCATTTCCCATAAGCTCCTTCGACAAAAGAGTTCCTACAAACTTGATTCCACTTCATTGAACTCATTACTATAAAATTAAAGTTGTGGAGATAAAGGGTAGTGGAAACAAACAAATTATTGAAAGTCAGATGATTCTTAGAGCAATAATTTCAGTTATTGAAGAAACGTACCCATTGAGAATGCGAGTTGCGCTTTTACAAAGTTCACGGGGTATTCTAAGAGCCCACAGCTTGAGATTGACATCAAACTTGCTTTCATCAAACATGATGCTAACGGTGTCGTTTTACAAGGTTCAAGTATCAAAACGACAACAACAAGAAGAAGAAGAGCCGAAGGAAGAAGAAACGAAGAAATCGGCGGAATAAGAAGAACGAACCACCAGACCGTGGCGTGCGTCAGAGAAGCCGTCAAGGTTAGGGTTCCGTTTGATTAAAAAAATAAAAAAAATTAACTGATCCAAAAAATAAAACAATGTAAAAAAAAAAGCAAACACAAGGAGTCGGAAGGAGTCGAACCACGGACTTTAAGGTTTTGGGCCGGCTCAACATTATGGTCCGACTCCATCAGGCCCCTAAAATATCTAATCTACACGAAGCTCTGATTAGCAACTGCAATATTTGTTTTTTTCGTTCACACTTACGGATCGAAAACCTCACGGCCAAATCAGCCGAACCTAACCTCACGCGCCACCGCGATGGCAACTCCACCTACGCTACCTGTCTCCAATCAGCAAGCTGTTCAATCTCAGCCACCAATCAACACACCTGCTTTTCGTACTTTCTTCTCACGTCTCTCCACCTCGATCCGTGACGGCTTGTCACAGCGTCGTCCATGGACGGAGCTCGTCGATCGGAGTTCCATGGCTCGACCTGAATCTCTCACCGATGCCTTGTCCCGGATCAGGAAAAATCTCGCCTACTTCAAGGTTAACTACGTCGCCATCGTATCGCTCGTGCTTGCCTTTTCGCTTTTCTCACATCCTCTCTCACTCCTTGTCCTCCTCGGTCTACTAAGCGCGTGGATGTTCCTTTACCTCTTCCGGCCATCAGATCAGCCATTGGTCGTCTTCGGTCGCACTTTCTCTGATCGAGAGACCTTGCTTGCTCTTGTCCTGTCTACGATCGTCGTCGTGTTTATGACGAGCGTTGGATCTCTCTTAACCTCCGCGTTGATGGTTGGCGTTGCGATTGTTTGCGTACACGGTGCGTTTGTGGTTCCGGATGATCTCTTCATGGACGATCAAGAGCCTGCTAATGCTGGATTACTCTCCTTCCTTGGAGGTTCTGCTACCTCAGCTGCTTCTGCTGTCACGGGGAGAGTTTAAGAGCTGGATTCGATTGAGATCTAGTCAACAAAACCTGGAGTTGAGATGAGTATTCGTCCCTTTGATTGCAGTTTGTGATTGTAACTCCGTACTGATTTTAGGGATTTGGTGTTGTTGAATTTAATGTAGATTCGTAACGAAGCTCTACAGATTTAGAACTACGAATTTTGTTGTTGCAATATCTGCTTCTTCTTGTGTTGTTTTTCTCTTTTTGGTGGCTCGACACTTTTATGATCAGATGTAGAAAACTCGAAGTTGGTCTTTCCTCTATCGTTCTCCTATTGTGGGATTCACTGTTTAAGATTTAGTCTCCCTTAAATTGGCTTATTCTCTTGTTATTTGTACAAGTAGCAGTGACTTTCAGAGTATTGCTCACCAAAATGAAGAAGGATATTGCTGCAATTGGATTAATCATCGTAAGTTCTATCTGTTTTTAGGGTTCATTAGCTGTTTAATGGAGATTTAGTGACATAATAATTTGATCTGGAAGCACTTAGCTAGAAAATTAAGTAGTTTTGAATGATGTATGGGGGTTCTCGAACTAGTTTAGTGATTTCTGTAGATGTGTTTATGTATTTCTTGGTGGATGTTCCTTGTTTACATGATCCATTTCATGTGGCTTGTAAAGGATAGTAGCCAAGTCACTTAAAGAACAGCGCTGTGGAGTATAACTGGTGAAACTCTCTTAACACTTGTTGTGTCATCTTCTTATTTGAGATCTTTGTTCTTTTCAATGTCAACGCACATGGAATCTTTTGCGTTTATTAGTTTAGTGTTCATAGCTGTTGCATTGATGGTCTAGTGGCTAGTTCTTATAACTGCGGTTATCTCCTATATTTGCTCACCGGTTTGTGATTTGGAGTGAGAATCTTTCATGCTTTATGGATGGAACATATATGATTGGTCTTCTTGGTCTTCTTTTCCTTTTCTGAAGCTTGATCAGATGGCCAAAATTAATTTTCTAGGTTAGATCCAGCTATGTGAATATATATGGTGGTCAAGTCGAATCCACAATATATATCTTGAGTTGGCATTGTTGTTTGGTACCAAGATAAAGGTAAAGAATAGGGAAACGAAGGCTAACGATTTGTCTACCAAACTAGTAATAATCTGCCAATTTGCTCATAGTACTTTTGGAAATATAGAACTTGTTAACAGATTTGGTGAACATGAGGTGATCCGATTATAAGAGTAGGGCATTGTTAGTTGGTTTGGTGTTCACAAAATTAGGCTTTGCTTTGCGGTTCGAGGTTGATGGGTTGTGTATAGTTAACTTTACGAGATTGTTTGGACTTTATTTTTATGATTGAGAATTTGGCAACCTGGTATAGTTTTGGCCTTCAGCTCCCTGGTCTAAGAAGATCTCCACTTTTATTTAATTGCTTTAGCAACTTTATACAAAAATAATGCTGAGCCTTGAGACAAACAAATCTTGTGATAGCATTCACAATATATGACATATCATTTGAGTTCAAGGTAAGAGTGTCTCCAGAATTTTATTGTTGCAACCATAGGAATGATATGTCATTATAGAGATGTCATGTTTATAAAAGAAATGGCCAGGTTTGGTTTAGGTTCAGAAAATGTGTTTGAATTGGAAAATGTATATGCAAGAATTTTTAAAAATTGAAATTCAAAAGCTCCACATCTAGTATCCAAACACTTTAATCCAGATGATGGGAAAATGCAAACGGGTTAGATCTCGCAATACACGTGTACCAATCAGCAACTATCGTTAGTTAAAAGGGCCAAAGATAGATCAACGTCAACATAATAACCTCGTACGGCACAACCCTCTCTTCTTAATTGTAAAGACGGCACGGAAAAGTTTCACTTTCAAGTTTCAAAGTCGTGTGTCTTCTTCTAAAACTTTATTTTATTACTATCCAAACTGGAGGGCACTATAGTCATTTAATTAATGAAATGGCCTTGTTGTTCATTACCTTGGCAAACTTTGGGCTTCACTTGAAGATCTAGTGATACATGGCTTGTAGGTCCCACAAATATAGCCGTTAGGAGAAGACGTGAAGGAGCGGTTTGTTGTTCGTGTCCATGGACAGCTCCGGCGCATTAAACGAAGCTGGTCTGCAAAACAAAAAAATTAATAAATAATGTTGTCTGCTTTATTTTCTTACTTTATTCAGACGAACAATACTTTCATCTAGTATTTCTTTAGATTTGGAATAAAATTTAATAATGTTGACCTCACATACAAACA
The DNA here is from genome assembly GCA_011420285.2 of Erysimum cheiranthoides. Classification (NCBI taxonomy): domain Eukaryota; kingdom Viridiplantae; phylum Streptophyta; class Magnoliopsida; order Brassicales; family Brassicaceae; genus Erysimum; species Erysimum cheiranthoides. Next base: position 13,674,674 of record CM022183.2, on the reverse strand, counting down.
ACTAAAGAGCTAGTATTAGTTTTTTTCCCAAGAAATCACAGAAGTTTCAAAATAAATAACCAAGTAAATTTGAATGTAAGTTATCATATTATTGGTTGAATTTGAACCATGATAACACTCATGACAAAATATAATTCGTTTTTCAAATAATCATCAATCTTTGTCAGAACCAACATGTTTGTATTGTGATTAATGATTTTATCGTTTTTGATAAATTCAACCTTTATGTATTTATAAGATCTACAATCCTATAAAATTAGTGATTTCCAAATTCCCAATGACATCTATATTTTACTAACACCGTTAAACAAAATGACACGAGAAAGAGTGACCCATCGAACAAAACAAAGTGTTTCAAACACTATTTAATAATACGTATATATGAAACTAGCCGTTGGAGCTCATTTAGTATTAGGCAAGAAGCAGAGAGTCACTGTTCCCACCCCCAACCTCCCTCTTATTGCCCTCACCTGATCTTTGTCTCCCTTCTCTTTCTCTCTCACTAAAAGATAAAAAGAACACACACCAATATTCTCTCTCTCTCTCTCTAAGATGGTCACGTGCTGTGTTGTTCTTTTCCAACGAAACCCATCTCTCACTTTACAAAACTCTTTCAAATCCAAAATCTTTCCCTGTTCCATCCTCCTCAAAGCTACTATTCACTCATAAAGAATCTTAATTTCTTATCTCTTCTTCTTCTTCTTCCATGGAGTTTATTACCCAAAACCAAACTTTCTTTGATTTCACTTCTTTAAGTATGATCAACACCACCATTGATCAAGCTAAGGCTTCACTTCGAAGCCGCGTTCTCCTTCATCTAATCGTGTTCCTCCTCTTCTTCGTCCCTCCCAGCTCGAGCCAAGCCTGGGACGGTGTGGTGATCACACAAGCTGATTACCAAGGTCTTCAAGCAGTTAAGCAAGAGCTGATTGACCCAAGAGGCTTCTTGAGAAGCTGGAACGGTTCTGGATTCAGTGCTTGCTCTGGAGGCTGGTCTGGAATCAAATGTGCTCAAGGTCAAGTCATTGTGATTCAACTCCCATGGAAGAGTCTTGGAGGTAGAATCTCTGAGAAAATCGGACAGCTTCAAGCTCTTCGCAAGCTTAGTCTTCATGACAACAACCTCGGAGGCTCGATTCCAATGTCATTGGGACTCATTCCTAATCTCAGAGGAGTCCAGCTTTTTAACAACCGTCTCACTGGCTCAATCCCTGCTTCTCTTGGGGTTTCTCGTTTCCTTCAAACGCTTGATCTCAGCAATAACTTGCTCTCTGAGATTATCCCACCGAATCTTGCAGACTCTTCTAAGCTCCTTAGGCTTAATCTCAGCTTCAATTCACTCTCTGGTCAAATCCCAGTGAGTCTCTCTCGTTCTTCTTCTCTTCAGTTTCTTGCTCTTGACCATAACAACCTCTCTGGTCCAATCTTAGACACTTGGGGTAAGTCTAATCTCCGTCTCCTATCTCTTGATCACAACTCTCTCTCTGGTCCATTCCCATCTTCAGTCTGCAACTTAACTCAGCTGCAAGACTTGTCCTTTAGTCATAATAGGATCCGTGGAACCCTACCCTCTGAGTTAAGCAAACTCACTAAGCTTAGAACAATGGATATTAGCAGTAACAGTGTTAGTGGCCACATTCCTGCAACTCTAGGGAACATTTCTTCTCTTACACATCTGGATTTGTCTCAAAACAAACTTACCGGAGAGATTCCTACTTCGATTTCTGATCTGAGTAGCCTTAGTTTCTTCAATGTCTCCTATAACAACTTATCTGGTCCTGTTCCTACTCTTTTGTCCCAAAAGTTCAATTCCACCTCTTTTGTCGGAAACTTACAGCTTTGTGGATACAGCGTTTCAACGCCGTGTCCCACTCTTCCCTCACCGTCTCCTGAAAAAGAAAGGAAATCCCACAGGAATCTGAGTACTAAAGACATCATCCTCATTGCTTCTGGAGCGCTCCTCGTAGTTATGCTTATCCTTGTATGTGTTCTCCTATGTTGCTTGCTGAGAAAGAAAGCCGATGAAACAAAATCTAAGGGCGGAGAGGCTGGACCCGGGGTTGCAGCTGCGAAGATAGAGAAAGGAGGTGAAGCTGAAGCTGGAGGCGAAACCGGAGGGAAGCTGGTTCACTTTGATGGACCAATGGCGTTTACTGCAGATGATCTTCTCTGTGCAACAGCAGAGATTATGGGGAAAAGCACTTATGGAACAGTTTACAAAGCTACACTTGAAGATGGAAGTCAAGTTGCAGTGAAGAGATTGAGAGAAAAGATCACCAAAAGCCAAAAAGAGTTTGAGAATGAGATTAACGTCTTGGGAAGAATCCGGCATCCAAATCTCCTTGCACTTAGAGCTTACTACTTAGGCCCCAAAGGAGAGAAGCTTGTTGTCTTCGATTACATGTCTAGAGGAAGTCTTGCCACATTCCTCCATGGTAAGTTTGAAACTAAAGCCTCAAATTTCGATACTTTTGCTTAAAAAGTAACATTTTGTAACTCTGTTTTCATATTTGAATATTGCAGCAAGGGGACCAGATGTTCATATCAATTGGCCTACAAGGATGAGCTTAATAAAGGGAATGGCTCGTGGCTTGTTTTACCTTCACACACACGCAAATATCATCCACGGAAACTTAACATCAAGCAATGTACTTTTGGATGAGAACATTAACGCGAAGATCTCAGATTACGGTCTTTCAAGGCTAATGACAGCAGCAGCAGGATCAAGCGTGATAGCAACAGCTGGTGCCTTAGGTTACAGAGCACCTGAGCTCTCTAAGCTGAAGAAAGCTAACACGAAAACCGATGTGTATAGCCTCGGTGTGATCATATTGGAGCTTTTGACTGGGAAATCTCCGAGCGAGGCCTTAAACGGTGTGGATTTGCCTCAATGGGTTGCTACTGCAGTTAAAGAAGAGTGGACTAATGAGGTCTTTGATTTGGAGCTGTTGAATGATGTGGACACAATGGGTGATGAGATTTTGAATACACTGAAACTGGCGTTGCATTGTGTTGATCCTACACCATCAACAAGACCTGAAGCTCAACAAGTGATGACACAGCTTGGAGAGATTAGACCTGAAGAGACAACAACACCTGAACCGCTGATTGATGAAGCTTCTGCTTCCACAAGTCAATAGAAAGACTGGAGAATTTTGGTAGTATGGGAATGTTGCAGAGTAGTAGTAGATTTTTTGCAATTCTTTAATTCTTCCGAGTGGTTTTTTTCTTTGTTTGTTTCAGTGTTTCCATCATCAGTTTGTGTTTGTAAATACTGTAAACTGGTAATATCTTTCTCTTTCATCAAGCAGTCTCTGTCTCTTGAGCATTAGTGAAAAAATTGAAGTTGGGAAATATAATGTGACATTTGGGTTTCAAGAAGGTGCGTACTTACAAGATGTGAGAAGATTGTAACATCTAACCAGATTCCAACATGTACATTTACCTATGTAAGAATGAAATGCTCACACAATTGTCAAAACATACAAAGTTAGGAATAAGCAAGTGTTAAGATTCTACATTTACAATCAAAATGCACTTGGTGATATTATTAGAAGATGATATGGAAGATTCCATTTTCTTAATTCTACTAACAAAATTGTGAAAATTTTCGTCATGGTTTAGTCAAATCTAATAGTACAATTTAGACATTTTATTTTTAGTATCAATCATAATAAACACAAATATTCCACCAAAAAAAACGGGGATTAATCTATCTCAATTACTCCTCAGAGCCAAACAATTAATCTACATACTCTCCTCTAATCCACATACTCTCCTCCTTTTATGAAAGGACGAAATTACCCCTCTACTATGTATACGTGGTACAACTGGTATCCCTACCTACCAGTTGTACCACGTATACCTGGTACAACTGGTACCTAGTTGTACCACCACCCTAGTTGTATCCTAGTTATACCACCCTAGTTGTACCACCACCTAGTTGTACCAGGATATTCCTAGATATTCCCGAGTTGTACCAGTTGTACCACCACCTAGTTGTACCAGGATATTCCTGGATATTCCCGAGTTGTACGAGTTACACCGCGCATAAAAGGATTCGAACCCTGGGCGCGCGCGCGCATGAAGCTCGCAACCACTGAGCTACTGTGTTTTTCGTTGAACCCTTAGCGATTTAATTATATTTAACCCTTGTCACCCGGAATCAACTCTCATTAAGAGTATTTTTGTCTTTTTACAATTGAAGAGTATTTGAGACAAAAATTTAAATTTGAGGAGTATTGGAGATTAAAACCCAAAAAAAACACACAAATATTCAATCATAATACGTCCCGCTCAAAAGATGGAAAAAAAATATCTCGTAGAAATATCTTGGTATATGAAAATATACAAAATAATAGTATATGAAAAGATCTACGTATAATTGAGTATATTCCTTTTTCTCACCAAGAAAAAAAGTAATTTGATTTTCTTTTCACTTTACAGAAAAAGCCGAAGAGGTAAATGAGAAACGTCCAAAACAAGAGGGCCCAAATTTACACATATACCCATAAAAAATAAAATATTTTCCAGCAAAGCAGTGACACCACACGCCTGACACGCTCCTAAAATCACCTCTCAATCTCGTCCATCCACGTGTCATCAATCCACAGCCTTCATCATCCATTTATATTCCCTCCTCCGCCACCACATCGCCTCACCACAAAACCCTTTCTCCTCCAATTTCTTAGCACACAGAGACCAAACAAAGTTTCCAGGAAAAAAAATGCTTCTCAAGGCTGCTTCTACTTTTTCTCTTTTGAACATTCATGGAGAGAAGAAAGACATCTCTCCTCTCTTCTCCTCCATTTCGTCTCCGGTTTCTTCTGCAAAACCCGGAAATCTCTCGTTCCCTCTTCGTGCTTCCAAGGGTTCAACTACCACAAGCACGTTGAGCGGCGTTGTGTTCGAGCCTTTCGAAGAGGTGAAGAAGGAGCTAGATCTAGTTCCATCTGGTCAGCAGTTTTCTCTTGCTCGTCATTTGTACTCCCCTGAGTGCGAAGCCGCCGTCAATGAGCAGATCAAGTACGTTTTTACGTCTTCGATTGAAACATTTTTGGTGATTTTTGTGGATTTTTTAAGTCATACATTGAAACATTTGGTGTTGTGAATCTGTCGATTGAGTCAATTTTTTGCTTGAACCCTGAGATTTGCTTTTTGACTATCTCATGAATCTGGATTTGCGTTTGTTGCAGTGTGGAATACAACGTGTCTTATGTGTATCACGCTTTGTATGCGTATTTCGACCGTGATAACGTTGCCCTCAAGGGTCTCGCCAAGTGAGTTTTTCTGGAAACACTTGAGTTTATTGAAAAATCCATTTGCTAATATTCGTGTTCTGGGTGCTGATTAATCAGTTGTTTGATGTTTTGTTAATTAGATTTTTCAAGGAATCGAGTGTGGAAGAACGAGAGCACGCTGAGCTGTTGATGGAGTATCAGGTCCTTACCCAACGATTTCATATTGTTTGGTCTTATCATTTGAGTTAAGTTTATAACACCATTTCGTTTTTGGTTTCCTTGATCTTACAGAACAAACGTGGTGGGAGAGTCAAGTTACAGCCCATGGTGCTGCCTCAGTCTGAGTTTGATCACCCTGAGAAAGGAGATGCTCTCTATGGTAAGCTTCATTTCCCGTTTCTGAGATTGTAGACAGCGAATTCAAGTATAAAGTATCGGCAGCTTTTGACATAGATATGGTGATATTATTGAAGAGGATTGTGGGGTTTCATTAGCATCTAGGATAATGATTGTGATGCATATTTCCGTTGAGTTCTAAGTCTGGAATGCATAATTTCATGTTCTTTGTTGTTGCAGCCATGGAGCTGGCTCTATCATTGGAGAAACTAGTCAATGAAAAGCTCCTAAATCTGCACAGTGTAAGACCATCTCTCCTTGAATCCAGTTCTTGTTTATGGCATTCAAGTCATAATCTAGTTTACTAATACAACTTGAAATTGAATAATGTGGTCAACAGGTGGCTTCAAAGAACGATGATGTCCAGTTGGCTGATTTTATTGAGAGTGTGTTTCTGAACGAACAGGTAAACAAAAGACAGACACGTTCTATGATAGTGGCAAAGATATGGGGTTATTGATGATCTAAATCTGTCAAAATGGAATCTAATCAAGTTAAAATAACATCACTTCGCAGGTGGAAGCAATTAAGAAAATCTCAGAATATGTTGCTCAACTTAGGAGACTCGGCAAAGGACATGGTAGCCATTTGTTTTTTCAATAAAAAATTAATAAAAACTCATACCTCAATTCGTCCACTTCGTGCCTCAGACTTTCTTTTTTTTGTTTGTGTTTTTGTGTGTTCAGGAACATGGCATTTCGATCAGGAGCTTCTGGGTGCTGCTTAATCGATTTGGCTGTAATCTCGCAGTTTGGTTAACTTTGGAGTTATTAATTTGAGTTTGTGAGGTAGACCTTTTTTAATGTGAGAGAAAAACAAGCTATTATTATCTTCCTTTGGGTTAACTTTCTTTTTGGTTTTCAGAATTATGATTTTGTCCATTTGGTAATATGATTATCTGTTTCCTTTAGAACAGTTCAATCAACTGTGGTTTCGCTGTGTAATGCAATGGCTTAATGAGCTTTGATATTCTATTACCCCCGCATGAAAGTGAGATTCATTCTGTTACCAAAGTGGTACCAATACTTTTTTTTTTGGTGGAAGAGAGGGGACAATGTCCCCCCAAATTTATTAAAAAATCAAAAAACAACTACAAACAGATTCTCCTTGGGAACGCAGTCCCTCAAGAGTCTTCCTCTAAAATCGACAAAACAAATAAAACTAACCCAAGGGGTTGAAAGAAGGCATATTTACCCAAAGAAAAAAACAATGCGGTAACCCAATAAAACTCATACCCCAGAAGGTGTCCATACTTGTTAAGTTTTGAAATGATGATTGGTTTATGTGAGGAAACTATTTGATTACCCACATTTTATAATTCTTCACAATATACTGTACCAATCAATCTCTCAGTTACAACTAATATATTTTGCTGCTCATCTTCAATTTTTTAATTCAATGATCATGTAACACAATTATTAATTCACAAGTATTAGAGTATTCATAAAATTTTGATTTGATATTACACAAAAGGCATACACATCAAATTAAAATATCAATAAAAATATATAATTGAGAAATGGAATTTTTATTTTATTTTATGGGTGTATAGAGTCTGTAGACCATCCAATACATTTTAAAACTATTAACATTTTGTAATATTCGATTTCCTAAAAAAAATTTAACTCTCGCAATATATTTATTATTTAAAGTCAAAAAGATAGACCATGGAATATGATAACGTTTGCCCAAAATGAAAAAGGAATATGATAACGTTTTCGGTTTTGATATACACTATACATGATCAACAAAACAACAAGCCCGTCTAGCTCAGTTGGTAGAGCGCAAGGCTCTTAACCTTGTGGTCGTGGGTTCGAGCCCCACGGTGGGCGCTTATATGCTTTTTTTTTTTTCCTTTCTAGTTTTGATCTTTCTGCTTAGACCTGAAACTGTGGATGAATGGGAAAATTTCGGATGGATCACACCCGGAAGTGGAAATTGCTATGGCTATGCTGATCTAGGTGACTACTCCTGATTTTCCTTTTGAGGAGATGCAAGAAAGTTGGACATGAATAGATACATTTTGTTATCTGGTTTCCTCTCGAGTTGGTAATATAATATTTCTGTCTAGTGCTAACTTAACAGGTTTTCAAAAATGCACTTGTGAAGAAACATTAGGATAAAATACCACAGGTGACAAGTCGATAATTTGGCTGCTCATCAGAAACTTGATTAGGTTTATATTATGATTTATATTTGAATGCTTCTCCTCTGGTATAATGTTTTCACTACCAAATGAATCTACTTAGGCAATTTCTTCACATGAAGTTATACTGATCCATCAGAGTAACTTAAAGCCAATTTGCCAATTTTGATAGCTTTTGGCTTTTCATCAATTCTTGAACTTTGGTTAATCAATTATAGGTTCTTGTTCAATTTGACCATTTTCTTAATTTTTTTTTCATCTTTATAACATATAAAAAAAGATCAAGGAATTGCAGTTTTTAAAAAATTCACTGAGACAATTCAGAAACACAAAGGCAAAGTGACACTTTAAGGAGACTCCTTAAATTGACCGGTTTTGATAGAGTAAGATTTCCGGTTTACGGTTTAGGCCTATTTCACCTTTTGTATTCTCATCTACGACCACGAACTTGCACATCAAATTACACAATCATAACTTCATAAATAAAGGTATATGATTGCTTTCCATATCGCACATCACGTCAGAGCAAGTAATATCACGACACATGTCAAATTATTTATTTATTGCCAGTCTTATATTCTATTTTTAGCTCTTTACACATAACTACAATATCTCTCTTCTCTCTCGATCAGAGTATCTCTCTCTGCTGTGTGGAAACGGAAGAAAGAATGATCAAGAACATCTTCCAAAGTCGGAAATTGTCAGGCCTCTGTGTTCTTTCAATCTTGCTCGTATCAGTCACAATCCTCCTCTTAACCAATGACACCATCGATCTCTTCCCTTACTTGTCTCTCTCTTATCTCCGTCGATCTTCTCTCTCCGACGTCCCAACCTTCACGCCAATCTCGAGTCCCACCAACGACTCATCATCTCCTCCTCGGGATACACCGGTTAATCAGACCCGAGTCGATGATCATCCGATTGATCAAGGTTTGGAATCGGATTGGCTTAAAGACGACAAAGAATGGAATGTGAGTTTGAAGGTGGATTGGAAGAGATGTGAGAGTCCAGATTACATGCCGTGTTTGGATAACACAAAAGCTATCAAGAAACTCAAAATGTCGAAGAGGAACATGGAGCACAGGGAGAGACATTGTCCCCAGCCTGCATCAAAATGTTTGGTTCCTTTGCCACAACGCTACAAGGTTCCTCTTCCTTGGCCTCAGAGTAGGGACATGGTGAGAGACTCGTTTCTATCTTTTCGGTAAGATCTTTTCTTTCGTTACGGTTTCTTTGGTTCTTGAAAACAAAAAAACAGGTTTTCGTAGTTTCTTGGTTCTTGTTTGTTGTTTAGATTAGTACCTGCAAATGAAGATTTGTGATTGTTCTGCTTTCTAAATTCTTGTTTCTGCAGATTTGGTATGATAATGTTCCTCACCCGAAGCTTGTAGAATACAAGAAAGATCAGAACTGGGTCCGTAAATCCGGACCTTTCTTTGTCTTCCCTGGAGGTGGAACTCAATTCAAAGACGGTGTTATTCACTATATCAACTTTATACAAAAGGTATACACATACATACATGACCAAAACATTGCTTCAGTTTACTGATTTACGGTTTTCTTATTACAGACGTTACCTGTTCTTGAATGGGGGAAGAAAGTAAGAGTGGTTCTAGATGTTGGTTGTGGTGTAGCTAGCTTTGGTGGGACTTTACTTGATAAAAACGTGATCACAATGTCATTTGCTCCTAAAGACGAACACGAAGCTCAGATTCAATTCGCACTAGAACGAGGAATTCCCGCTACGCTCGCTGTTATTGGAACTCAAAAGCTTCCTTTTCCTGATAATGCTTTCGACGTTGTCCATTGCGCTAGATGCAGAGTCCATTGGCACGGATACGGTTGATATATAGATACACACATCCTTATCTTTGGAATCAGAGAAGTTCCTTGCTTTGTCAAAATTGTTATGGAATTGTGTTGTTGCAGGTGGAAGACCACTTTTGGAACTTAACCGAGTTCTAAGGCCTGGAGGGTTTTTTGTTTGGTCAGCTACGCCGGTTTATCAACACGACGAAGGGCACCGTAATGTTTGGAAAAGTTAGTATTAATTGTTTGATTAATCTCTCCTGATTATGTTTGATTAGCCTACAGAAGAATTTTATGAATGTTATGCTTTGTGTGTTTTTTCTTGCAGCAATGGAGTCTTTGACTAAATCAATGTGTTGGAAAGTTGTGGCTAGAACTCGATTCACAAAAGTTGGATTCGTGATTTACCAGAAACCAGACTCAGATTCTTGCTATGAATCGCGTAAAGACAATGATCCGCCTCTCTGCATGGAAGAAGAGACTAAGAAAAACAGTTCATGGTAATAACATTTTATTCATTTTCTTTCCTTTCAACAAGAACAGAGTTTTTGATGTTTCTTGACGAATACCGGTTTTGTTGAATCAAAGGTACACTCCTCTTCTTACTTGTCTACCAAAACTACCAGTCGGTCCAACCGGAAAATGGCCTTCCGTATGGCCTGGAAGGTTAACCGATACACCGGTTAGTCTCTTAAGAGAACAGAGCAGTGACGAGAGTTTCAGAGAAGAGACGAAACTCTGGTCTGGAATCATATCAGATATATACCTAAATGGTTTAGCTATAAACTGGACCAGGATTCACAATGTCATGGACATGAACGCCGGTTATGGAGGGTGAGAGACTATTTCAATACATAGATTACAAAAGATTTCATTTCTCTTGCTTTTACCATTTGTTGTTAATTTTGCTTTCAGATTTGCGGCTGCTCTTGTAAACAAACCTCTGTGGATGATGAATGTGATTCCTGTGGATGGTGAAGACACGTTATCATCGATTTTCGATAGAGGTTTGATTGGCATTTACCATGATTGGTGCGAGTCGTTCAATACATACCCAAGATCATATGATCTCTTGCACTCTAGTTTCCTTCTCACCAATCTTTCACAAAGGTAAAGCTTATGATTCTTGGACTGGCCTTGCACACCGTTTTTTGTGTTTTGTATATATAGCTAAACCACATTTTGTTGTTTTTGTTTTTAACTTTGGGGTTTTGGGTTTTCTCAGGTGTGATTTGTTGGAAGTGGTAGTGGAAATAGACAGAATAGTAAGACCAGGAGGGTATCTTGTGGTGCAAGACACCGTTGAAATGTTGAAGAAGTTAAACCCTATTCTTTTGTCTCTCCGATGGTCAACGAATGTGTACAGAGGAAAATTCCTCGTTGGCGTGAAGTCTTCGTGGCGTCCGTAAACACAACATTCATCCTCTTTTAACAATTCTTATTCATTTCGTTTTAATTAGGGATATATATGTTCTTAATTTTTTTTGGACTTAGAAAGTATAGCAACCAAATTGAACGCGAATATTTTGATAATGTGTCCTTAACTATAAGCTTTCAAAAGAATTGAATTTTAAATACAATTTTTTAATTTTCCCTTCAGGTTTTGTTTTGATTTGATTTGTACTTTGTAAGAATATAGAAGAAATAAAATACGAGTAAACCAAGTATGAAATTAGGGTTGTTGGGTCTAACGAAACAATTGAATTTCTGGGACGGTAGCTTTGAAAATGGGCCTGAATCTTAATATGGGCTTATTGATGAACATTGTAAAACATGAAAAGTAAAGAGGATAGAACCGAGAAAACACATAGATCTTTCTGAGCAAAAGCCCTAGTAAAACCCTAGGCCCCAAATCCCTTGTGCCATTCAGCCGTTATATAAATGTTCAGTCGCATCACCCAAGTTAAATCTACGGACCCTTTGATAACACGAATTTGATTGTCATTTGCAAAGGTACTTCATTTCGGTGAATTCATTTCATGTTCTTTATGATTTCACTTCTTCTTGATCCGATTATTTCTTCAATATACGCTGTATCGCGTGAAAGCACATATCGAAGGCTTGCAGATAACGTATAATTAAAAACGCCTGCAAGCTCAATATTTGTGCAAAATTCTAAACCAACCATTTGAGGTTTTGATAAATCTCTGTGTTATAAGAATTTATCTTTTCTTATCGACAATTTTGATGCTTGGGACATTTCTTTCTCGAATTTATGATTTATCATTCGATTAGAATTCAATATGGTTCTCTTGGATTGAATCAGGCAATAGTAGATATTGGTTACATCTCTAGTGTACTTGTTGCGATATTCACAATTGTTGTTGTTTGAACTGTTAGAAAGAGCTTAAAGAACGTGATCTTTGTATCTTAAGAATCATATCTACAACTAAGGATTAAAACGGGTCTTCATGATTTACTGAATTCAGATCCATGGTTTAGTAGATCCCTGAGATGCTGAATCATTGGTTTGTTATTGAACAGGAGATTTAGTGAAAACCTGAGGAAAATGTCGAACCCGAAAGTCTTCTTTGACATCTTGATTGGAAAAATGAAGGCAGGACGTGTTGTAATGGAGCTATTTGCAGATGTGACACCGAGAACAGCAGATAATTTCCGTGCTTTGTGCACCGGAGAGAAAGGAATTGGGAAAGCAGGAAAGGCATTACACTACAAAGGCTCAGCCTTTCACCGTATAATCCCAGGATTCATGTGTCAAGGTGGAGATTTCACCCGCGGGAATGGAACTGGAGGAGAATCTATATATGGAGCTAAATTTGATGACGAGAACTTCAAGTTGAAGCACACTGGTCCAGGGATTTTGTCTATGGCTAATGCAGGTGCCAACACAAATGGGTCTCAGTTCTTCATTTGCACTGAGAAGACATCGTGGCTTGACGGGAAACATGTTGTTTTCGGGAAAGTTGTTGATGGGTACAATGTGGTGAAGGCAATGGAGAAAGTTGGATCTGACATGGGAACTACCTCCGAAAAAATTGTAATTGAAGATTGTGGTGAGCTCAAGAACCCAAGTTCATAAGTTTTAAAAGACATTGGGTTGATCTTGACAGGTGCTACCATGTGTTGTGAAGCCGAGACAACATCAGAGATGATGGTTAAGATCAATCTAAACTGTTATGCAAAGCACTACTTACGTTTTGAGAATTATCATATGAAAAGGAGTGATGAGACTAGGATGGTTGATAATAATGGTAAATTTCTTTATGGAGACATTTAGTTTTGGTTTTTCATGTTTTATAATTCATGATGGATTGTTTCATGTTTTGCTATTAGTGACGCATTAACCAAACTTTCTTAGGATTTACTTGCGAGTTTCTATTCGAAGTTATATAATGGCAGACTGGGCGGATTTATGCATAACTAACTAGATAGACTCTGATCATGTGAAAATTAATATTTTTAACTAATGAAAACAAGTTGGTTACAAAGAAAGAAAATAATCAAAACAAGTAATTCTCACATGTCTTTGATTAGTTTTTGTTTATGTTTTAAGTTTCAGCATTAAATACCCAACAACATTTGGACAGTTAACATTGTACCCAAAAAACAAACATTTGGACAGTCTTTTTCAAAAAAAAACTCCAACTACCAGTTTGCCTTTGCAGTTAATGCTATTTTTGTAACTAAAAGTCTTCTCAATTTTGGTACATCTTCGTTATTTAATATAGAGACCTTTAATATATTCACTATTTTTTTAAAAAAAAAACATTGGTAAATTTTGTATGGTATCAACATTTCTTGATCACTTGGCACGGTCATGCTTCACCACCTCATCACAATAACCATATTTCGTTGGGGTCTTGGCTCTAACATTGAAAAATAAAGGTGAGCAAGATACAATAATTGCATGAGACAAAAAGTATATATGCTTTCATTACTAAGAAAATAAAAACTTATTTATTTCCAAATCAACAAATTAATTAGGCCCTTCTCTTAAATTAAGGATCATATTTTTTTTATTTTTTTTTAATTAAGGATCATGTGCAGCCTCTTTACTTCTACAGTCTACAAAGCTACGATTTTGGATCTGGCCAACTAAATAAAATAAATAATAAAGAACCGGAAAATACCACAAAACATGTTAGATAAATTTGGTTTGCTTCGAAATATAATGTTATATTCTTTTCGCATTATAAATTATTTAGATGATGCTAGGATTATATTCGATGTTGTTTTAGCATTATAAATGTTCTCCTCTGGATTGGTATTCAAACAGAAAATTATCTTATAATTGTAAGTATGGTTGGAATCTTAATTTTTAAAAAATACAACAAAACCAAACTTTCAGTACAAAAAAAAAACGAACGTGTATAACAACTTAACAAGGACCGTGGGGGGTAATTATTACTACTATGTTATAAAAACAATATTCAACAAGGAAGATACTATAATCTGTGGACTTAAATGTGCCAGAAAATAAGAGGCCGAAGCCAGCCACCATCTAAATATCTAATTTGACTTTGCCGTAACCGAGAGAGATGGTTCCTTTGTTTATTTAGAAATGTTGTTTATATATAGCGTATGAACCTATCATTTTTTTTTTTTCTTGAACCCAAAAGATAAAGAACCAAACAAATATCATCTTTCTTATACAACTTCAATGCTCTGCAATGGATTTTCATATTTTCCGATTATTTCATTTTATTCTCGTCGCAGTTTTCATTTTCCACCACTCGTGTTATTCCGATGAAGGTACAACTATTAGTTTCCTTTTTACCAACCATTGAGCATAAGATTTTCTTTTGGTTATACTTATACCATAATATACTAATATGAACTCTAAATTTTATGAAAATATGTTTTCGTGAAGCTGGAAACTACAATTTTATTAAAGATGCAACATCAGCACCAAAGTTATCTCAGTTCGACTACATAATCATCGGAGGAGGAACCGCCGGATGTGCACTAGCCGCAACGCTCTCTCAAAACGCAACCGTTTTAGTTCTAGAACGTGGCGGTTCCCCTTACGAGAATCCAACCGCAGCAGACATCAACAACTTCGCAAACACACTCTTGAACATCACTCCAAACTCATGGTCGCAGCTATTCATATCCGAAGACGGAGTCTACAACTCACGCGCTCGCGTTCTCGGTGGAGGCACGGTTATAAACGCGGGATTCTACTCGCGTGCGGAAGAAGATTTCGTGGCGGAAGCAGGGTGGGATAGAAATGAGGTCGAAGCGGCTTATGAATGGGTCGAGAAGAAAGTGGTTTTTGAACCACAGGTTAAGGGATGGCAATCGGCGTTTCGAGATGGGCTTTTGGAAGCTGGAGTGACTCCGTACAATGGTTTCACGTACGATCATATCGTTGGGACGAAAATTGGTGGTACGATATTTGACCATGATGGTCATAGACACACGGCAGCGAATTTGTTGGAGTATGCTAATCCGAACAGGATTGTTGTCTACTTGCACGCTTCTGTCCATAAGATCCTCTTCACAACAAGAGGTATAATTATTACACGTCCTTTTTTTGCTTTTCCATTATAAGAGGTTTATGAGTTTTGATTAAAAAAGCAGATCTCGCTGACAAGTAGTAAGGGAGAAAGAGACTTGACTTGCACGTCATTTTCTTTATCTTCAACACCACTAGCGGTTTTTAATTACGCTTTTTTGAAACCATATTTTTGACACTTGTATTTTATTTATGATTTTTTTCATTGTTTAAATTATATATTAGTATTCTTAAGAGTATACGACAATCCTTTAAAATATTGTATTGTAACCTCCTACAAATATTTAATCATACTAACAAACATCTTTTATGATAATTGATAACATAGTTAAAACTTTTATTTTCACTCTTAATCTTAATTTCGAATCCTGACTTTGAGTTGTTCGTTTGGGTAAATTTATATCAGTCAATTATTGCGATAATTTGGTTGTTATCATCCGTTGTAGTCATTCGTCGTTGAACGTGACCATACACATTTTTTTTAATCTATCATTTGGTTTGAAACAAATTTTTGCACAGGAAACCAGAGGCCCAAAGCATATGGGGTGATATTTCAGGATGCGAGAGGAGTGGTCCACGAGGCAGAATTGGAAACGCGAGAGGCAACAAATGAGGTGATCTTATCAGCTGGTGCCATCGCAACCCCGCAACTATTGATGCTAAGTGGTGTGGGCCCTGCAGCCCATCTTGCAGCCTATGGGGTGAACCCGGTCATCGTAGATAACCCTATGGTTGGGCAAGGGATGGGTGATAACCCGATGAACCCGGTTTTAATCCCTTCTCCACAACCCGTAGAAGTCTCTCTTGTAGAGGCCGTTGGGATCACCAAGTTTGGAAGTTACATTGAAGGTGGAAGTGCGTTAAGTGTCTCTGTTAGTTTGACACGTAGCTTCTTCGATGGTGTTTTAAAACTTCTTGAAAAGGTAAAATCAATTGATACTCTAAAATGTTAAAAAATAAATTGTTAACAACAGACTATATATGTTAATTTGGTATGATGTTTTTTATGCAGACAAAACTTCCTACCCAATCCATCTTAAATTTTTTGAAATCTTTGGATCTTCGCTTGAAAGTGACAATAAAAGCAGGTGTGATCATCCAAAAAGTGAAAGGACCGCTCTCGAGAGGTCATTTGGAGCTGCGGAACACGAATCCAGATGATAACCCTTCAGTGACATTCAACTACTATCAAGATCCTGAAGATTTGAACAAGTGTGTTGAAGGACTTAACACCATTATTAAAGTGATAGATTCAAAGGGATACTCAAAGTACAAGTACCCTGAATCGAGTGCGCGTGGATTATTGAATCTCATTCTTACCATTCCCAACAATCTGAGGCCAAGACACATAACTTCAACGTTCGATTTGCAGCAGTATTGTATCGATACCGTGATGACTATTTATCATTACCATGGAGGTTGTCAAGTTGGAAAAGTGGTCGACAAGAATTACAAAGTATTAGGGATTGATGCTTTGAGGGTCATCGATGGATCCACGTTTCTCAAGTCTCCAGGGACTAATCCCCAGGCCACGATCATGATGCTCGGAAGGTAATTAAACACATGCAGAAACCAATTGATACAAATGATTTAGACATGTTTTTAAAAATATGATTCTTTGTAATATGTAGGTATATGGGGCAGAAGATTCTTCGAGAGAGAACGGCTTAATTTCCGAGGAAAAGAAGAAGAATCATGAGATTTTTCATATCCTCAAAAATCTTTTTATCTGGGGATTGTTGCTCCCGTGAAAGATGAGAAACTCTTCTCATCCTCCAAATAATTAAAGGAAACTCCGAAGAGATATTCATTATAGTGTAGATCACATGTTTCATGAATTTTGTAAGTGGGTTTTTTCTGTTAATATTTTAAATAAATTGAAACACTAAATATATGCTTATCCAATTAATGGCCTTTATTAATAAATGGATTAATTGTCTTTTTGTTGCAAAATTAGGATGTTTTGAAAGAACCGCGTATCAAAAAATTTGTCACATATATATCAAAATTTTGTGATAGACATCACATTTTCTATGGTAAGATAAATACAACGGCTTCTTGAATTCTTAATCACTTATTCACGCGTGTTGATAAATAAATGGTTTAAAAAGAAAGGCCAAAAATCACCATCGAAAAAGACTTTGCCGTAACCGTGATGATGTAAGGTTCCTTTTATTTTGTTTCATGTACGGCTCTGAACAAGAGGATCGTATACTTCGACATTATATAAAGCGGATGAATTCTAGTATTTTTATGCCCTAAATGATAAAGTACGTTCTGTGAGAGTTTTAATTTTTTGGAGAGGTCAAATTCAGAGTACATAATCCTATACCATTATGGATTTTCATATATTCCGATTATTTCGTTTTATCATCGTCGCAATTTTCATCTTCCATGGCACGTGTTATTCCGAGAAAGGTACGATTTTTCATTCTCTTCACTAAACATTCAATTTATGAATTTTTAGGTTATTCTTAGTCTATTACTTAATTTGAACATTTTTCTTTGAATTTGTATTGTCGTGTAGCTGGTTATTATAGTTTTATGAAAGATGCAACATTGGCACCAAAGTTGTCTCACTTCGACTATATAGTCATCGGAGGAGGAACCACCGGATGTCCACTAGCCGCAACGCTCTCTCAAAACGCTACCGTTTTAGTTCTCGAACGCGGTGGTTCCCCTTACGACGACCCAAGTATTAATCAAGAAGGATTTAATATAACTATGCTTAGTCATGGTTAATTAAATCAATGAGCATAGGATGCTTTAAAATCACATGTGAAGGTTTAGAGACAAAAGAGGAAGGAGCCGTTTGAATGGTATGAAGTCAAAGAGCTATTTGTAGTAAACATTGGAAAGCTCTCTATCATGTCATTGTCTTAGGAACGTTATCTTAGACCTCTACTTTGTAAACCCTTAAGACTAGTCTTCACATATATATGTGCCCAATGTAATCCGAGATAAGTAATGAGATATGAGTCTTCTTGCAAACAAAATCTCTCCTCTTACTTTCAACATGATTCTTTATTAATCTCTTTCCGCATAATATCTTCTTAAATCTCTTATAAACTCAACATGGTATCAGAGCAAGATCCTCATTCTCTTCCCTAATCTCAACTCTCTTCTCACGAATCTGTTCTTAATCTCTCTTTCTAATACTCTGTTTCTCTTCTCAAACTCTGTTTTATTTGTCCAACGGTTAATAGCTATTCAGTGAATCTCTGTTTCCCAAATCTTCACTTTCAGTCCTAAATCCATCTCAATCTCAGTTTACCTGGTCCGAAACTCATAAATTCAGAAACAAAACGCCTCTGGAAATATGTTGAACACGGAAAACTTTACCGGCTTCAAGAGAGTAGTCATCCCGGTTACACTCAATGGAGATAACTATCTCTTGTGGGCTCGGTCCGCGAAAAACAATCTTGGTAGCTGTGGCCTTTGGAGTCACATTGAAGCTGTCAAAGGGAAGAAAGATCCCACAGAAATCAAAGAAGAAGAGGAAGAGGAAGACGAGAAGGAGCTCACACCCGAAGAGGAGAAGTGGGCTCAAGAAGACCAAATGGTGCTTGTAGCTCTTCAAAACTCTCTTGAAACTTCCATACTCCAAGCGTATTCCTACTGTGAAAGGGCAAAGGAGCTGTGGGAGACACTCAAAAACGTTTATGGTGATGTCTCAAATCTGACCCGTGTCTTTGAAGTCAAGAAAGCCATCAACTCTCTACACATGGAAGACCTTGATTTCAAGAAATACTTTGGAAAATACCGGTCTCTCTTGGCCGAACTTGAAATGTTGAGACCTCCCACCAACAAACCAAAGGAGCTAGCCATGAGACGTGAGCAAGACCATGTCTTTGGCTTACTTTTGGGGTTAAGTCCAAGCTTAAATGGGCTTGTTCAACATATCCTAAGAGGGGACGAGTTACCAACTCTTGATGGAGCCTGTTCTCAAATCCAAAAGGAAATTGGCGGCCTCGGTCTTTTTAACAAAGGAGATTTACCTACAGCTAACAAAGGCGTGGTACAAGCGAAGGAGGAGATTCCCGTGGCAAACAAGGGAACCTACAAACCGCATGAAGAAAGGAGAAACCTTATGTGTGAACATTGCAAGCGAAAGGGCCACTCTAAAGAGAAGTGTTGGATCCTTCATCCGCATCTTAAACCAGCAAAATTCAAAGAGCCAAAAGCCAACATGGTCGAAGGGTCAAGCTCGGGAGGTGGAGACAAGGGACAAGAGATGGCAATAGTTCCGGCTACACCAAACTTATCAAGTGGTGATATCGTGATGAAGAAGGCAGACTTGGAGGCACTCTTCCAAGCAATGGCTTCTAAGCTCAATATGAATAACGGTATCTCTCTTTACTCAACTCCCTCAAGCATACCTAGTGATCATTACGTTATTGATTCCGGAGCATCTCATCACATGATTAGCAATGCTAGCCTACTTAAAAATGTGAAACCAACCTTAGGTCATGTAGCCGTTGCTAATGGTAACAGAGTACCTATAGAAGGAACCGGTCAAATAAACATATTCAATAAAGATTCTGATGCATTCTACATACCTAAGTTTACTAGCAATCTTCTCTCGGTGAAAAAGGCTACTAAGGATTTAAATTGTTATGCTAGATTTGGGCCTAATGATGTTCACTTTCAGGATATTAAGAGTGGAAAAACGCTTGGCAATGGAGGCACCATGGATGATTTATATGTTCTTAAAGCCTCTGCTCTTTCAAGTGTTTCAGATTCAAAACAAATTCCAATATCTATGAATGCTACTTTAGAAGTCTTATGGCATGCTCGTTTAGGTCACCCTCATTCGAGGGCTTTAGAGTTAATTTTCCCTAATGTTGTCTTTGATAGCTCTAGATGTGAGGCTTGTATCCTTGGCAAACATTGCAAGGTTGTATTTCCAAAATCTAAAACTATCTATGAAAAATGCTTTGATTTAGTTCACTCGGATGTTTGGACCGCACCTTGTATTTCAAGGGATCACAACAAGTATTTTGTGACTTTCATTGATGAAAAGTCAAAATATACTTGGATTACTTTGCTCCCTTCAAAAGACCGTGTACTTGATGCGTTCCAAAACTTCCAAAATCATATAACTAACCAATATAATGCTAAGATCAAAGTGTTTAGGTCGGATAATGGAGGAGAATATACAAGTCAAGCATTCAAAGAACATCTTACAAGGCATGGGATAATTCACCAAACAAGTTGCCCTTATACCCCACAACAAAATGGCGTGGCCGAGAGAAAGAATAGACATTTGATGGAGGTAGCAAGGTCTATGATGTTTCATCATAATGTACCAAAACGTTTTTGGGGAGATGCGGTGTTATCCGCGTGTTATCTCATCAACCGCATACCTACTAAGATCCTACAAGATTCATCACCATTTGAGGTAATCAATAAGTCTAAGCCTTCCCTTGATCACTTACGTGTATTTGGGTGTGTTTGTTTTGTTCTAGTTCCCGGAGATCAACGGAATAAGCTTGAACCGAAGAGCACAAAGTGTATGTTTCTCGGTTACTCTACTACTCAAAAGGGGTACAAGTGCTTCAATCCATCTACAAATAGGATGTTGGTGTCAAGAGATGTTAAATTCTTTGAAGAACAAAGTTACTTTAAAACAAAAAGTTGGGAGAATGTGAAAGACATTTCAGACAGTCCCTCGGACCGGGCAAAGAGCTTAGAGTTTATACTACGGCATCTCGGTAATCCGGCATCTAATGAGGATAATACGACTACATTTGGATCTCCACAACATGTTCAAGACAGTCCCCAAGGTGGCCAAAGTGACCCGGGTGAGCCCAACAATGAAGCTGGTCACATACATACCGGCGAAGAAACACAATCGGAAAACACTCACGACAATGTGACAAATCACTACCAAGCGAGTCCCTCGGATCACAGAAATGAAATCTCAAGTCATCCAGCTATCAATGACACCATTCTCCCTACAGCTCCGGCTCTCCGCCGGAGCACACGACCACGCAACCCTCCGGAGACGTGGAGAGACGATCGGTTTCACTATCCCGCTCATAATGTGACTTATCCAATTCAACAAGTCTTCTCGATCGACCTTCTACCAGCGGAACACAAGGCCTTCTTAAGTCAAATTGACGCACATCTCATACCTCAAAGCTATGAAGAAGCTCAAGGAGACGAGAAATGGACCAAGGCGGTAGATGACGAAGTAGGTGCGATGGAGAAGAATAACACATGGGAAGTTGAGGAGTTACCTCCGGGAAAGAGGTGCGTTAGTTCCAAATGGGTCTTTACTATCAAATACCATAATAATGGAGACATAGAACGTTACAAAGCAAGGCTTGTAGCTCGTGGCTTCACTCAAACTTATGGCGATGATTATACGGATACTTTTTCTCCCGTGGCCAAGCAACATACGGTTAAGGTTGTTCTCTCTCTTGCTACTAATCTTGATTGGGAATTGTGGCAAATGGATGTCAAAAATGCCTTCCTTCAAGGAGACTTGGAAGAGGAAGTCTACATGACACCACCACCCGGCTTACAAGATTCCATTCCCGAGGGCAAGGTATTAAGGCTTCGAAAAGCTATATACGGGCTAAAACAATCTCCCCGTGCATGGTACCACAAGCTCAGCACCACACTCAAAGCCAATGGGTTTAGAAAGTCCGAAGCGGATCACACACTCTTCACACTTCAAACGAAGCAAGGCATTGTTGTGGTTCTTGTCTATGTGGATGACATTATCATTACGGGTAGTGACAAGGAAGGTATCGCTCACATCAAATCCTCTCTTCATTCCTCCTTTGACATTAAAGATTTGGGTGCTCTTAAGTATTTCTTAGGTATCGAGGTATGCCGATCAAAGGAAGGCTTGTTTCTCTCCCAACGCAAATACACTCTTGATCTTCTACGGCTTACGGGTAAACTTGGGGCTAAACCGGCGTCCACGCCTCTTGAAGCTGGATATAAGGTCCCTCGAGAGGGGGAGAAAGACGATACACCTTACAAAGATCCGGCACAATATAGAAGATTGGTTGGCAAACTCATCTACTTGACATACACGCGACCCGATATTTGTTTTGCGGTTAATCAAGTAAGTCAACATATGAAGAATCCAACCGTGTATCATTGGAGTATGGTGGATCACATATTGAGATATTTAAAGGGTAGTCCCAGACAAGGTATATGGATGGGCAAGAATGGAAGCACCGAGATTGTTGGTTATTGCGATGTCGATTGGGCCGGAGATAGAAATGACCGTAAGTCAACAACGGGCTATTGTACGTTCATTGGAGGTAACCTAGCAACTTGGAAAACCAAGAAACAAAAGGTGGTCTCGATGTCAAGTGCCGAAGCCGAGTATAGGGCAATGAGAAAGCTAACGGAGGAGCTCACATGGTTAAAAGCTCTCCTTAAGGACCTCGGGATAGAAAGCTCAAAACCAATGATCATGCATTGTGACAACAAAGCCGCCATTCACATTGCAACGAATTCCGTCTTTCATTAAAGAACAAAACATATTGAGCTTGATTGTCACAAGGTCCGTGAGAAGATTGAAGAAGGAGTAATAATTCCGTATTTCACAAGGAGTGGAGAGCAACTCGTGGATATACTTACCAAAGCCGCAAGTCTAAGTGTGTGTGATCACATTCATCACAAACTAGGACTTGTGGATCTCACAAGACCTTGATTAACTCTTCCCTAGCTCAAGGTTACATACTCTTTTTCCCTTAGTGAAGTTTTTCCCAAGTGGTTTTCTTCATTAAGGTTTTTAATGAGGTGATAATCTTGAGTTGCTCCAATCTTAGATACGGATCATCCTACTCTAAGATTGAGGGGGAGTATTAATCAAGAAGGATTTAATATAACTATGCTTAGTCATGGTTAATTAAATCAATGAGCATAGGATGCTTTAGAATCACATGTGAAGGTTTAGAGACAAAAGAGGAAGGAGCCGTTTGAATGGTATGAAGTCAAAGAGCTATTTGTAGTAAACATTGGAAAGCTCTCTATCATGTCATTGTCTTAGGAACGTTATCTTAGACCTCTACTTTGTAAACCCTTAAGACTAGTCTTCACATATATATGTGCCCAATGTAATCCGAGATAAGTAATGAGATATGAGTCTTCTTGCAAACAAAATCTCTCCTCTTACTTTCAACATGATTCTTTATTAATCTCTTTCCGAATAATATCTTCTTAAATCTCTTATAAACTCAACACCAAGGGCTACAGACATCAACAACTTCGTAAACACACTCTTGAACATAACTCCAAACGCATGGACGCAGCTTTTCATCTCTGAAGACGGTGTATTCAACTCACGCGCGCGCGTTCTCGGTGGAGGGACGGTGATAAACGCGGGATTCTACTCACGTGCGGAAGATGATTTCGTGGCGGAAGCAGGATGGGATAGAAATGAGGTCGAAGCGGCTTACGAGTGGGTGGAGAAGAAAGTGGTGTTTGAGCCGCAGGTTAAGGGATGGCAATCGGCGTTTAGAGACGGGCTTTTAGAAGCAGGAGTGACTCCGTACAATGGTTTTACGTACGAACATATTTATGGGACGAAAGTTGGCGGTACGATAATTGACGGAGATGGTCGGAGACACACGGCAGCAAATTTGTTGGAGTATGCTAATCTGAATACTATTGTTGTCTACTTGCACGCTTCTGTTCACAAGATGCTCTTCACTACCGAAGGTATTTGATTGATAATTGATAATTTTATATCAAGCAAGATTTAAAA
The DNA here is from genome assembly GCA_011420285.2 of Erysimum cheiranthoides. Lineage (NCBI taxonomy): Eukaryota > Viridiplantae > Streptophyta > Magnoliopsida > Brassicales > Brassicaceae > Erysimum > Erysimum cheiranthoides. The sequence goes on along the minus strand of CM022183.2, from coordinate 13,650,870 downwards.
ATATCTCTCGTTTTTTGGGTTTCCATAAATAAGAGGTTTAAGATTATAGAAAGAGACGGCATGACTCCTGAGATTTAGGAAGATAATGTGAGTGAGTGTGAGAGACGTCTTTGACAAACAAAAGAGAGTGTGAGAAACTATCTTACACGTAACAAAATTTACTACCAGAAATTTTCTTCTTTTTCAAACCAAGATTTTAAAAAATATAATTCCCACATTGGAATTATGTTGACAATACGTTAAAAAAAAACATAGGAAATAATGAAATATGTTACCTTCTACTCTTTCTTAAATATAATAAATTTAGATAATTATATTATACCAAAAACATATTTTGTAATAAAATAATTAAAATAAACCTAAAATATAGATTACAATTTTTTTTTTACTCTTAGGTCGTAATTCTAAATACGTTCAATTGTTCGCTTTGTTGTATTTAAGTAATTATGTCATCATATAACTTTTGCGATCATTTTGGTCGTTGTTGTCATCCGTCACAGTGAGTCATTCGTTGTTAAACATGAGCATACATCTCTATCATATACGGTTATGAAAACTTTGTTTTTGTACAGAAAGTCCAAGGCCTAAAGCAAAAGGGGTCATATTCCAGGATGCGAATGGAGTGTTCCACACAGCAGAACTAGTGGCGCAGGACGCAACGAACGAGGTGATCTTATCAGCGGGTGCCATCGCAAGCCCACAACTATTGATGTTGAGTGGCGTGGGCCCTATAACACATCTTAAAGCTCATGGAGTGAATCCAATCATCCTAGATCACCCCATGGTTGGGCAAGGAATGGGTGATAACCCCATGAACCCTGTAGTTATCCTTTCTCCTGAACCCGTAGAAGTGTCCCTTGTCCAAATCGCTGGTATCCCACGGTTTGGTAGTTATATTGAAGGTTTAAGTGGGTTAAGTCTCTCTATTAGTTTGACCCATAGCTTTTTTGATGGTGTTCTAAATCTTCTCGATGAGGTATAATCATTTAGTATTTATTACTAAACATTATATACAATTGTTATTCACAAGACTAATTAAATGTTATTTTTGTATGATGCAGCTAAAACTCCCCACCAAAACTCTCTCGAAATTTTTCAAAACTTTGGATCTTCGATTCAACGTGACGACAAAAGCGGGTGCGATGGTTATGAAAGTGGATGGACCGCTCTCGCGAGGTCACTTAGAGCTGCGGAACATGAATCCAGATGATAATCCTTCGGTGACATTCAACTACTACCAAGAGCCAGAAGATTTGAATAATTGTGTTGAAGGACTTAGTGCTGTGATTAAAGTGATAAATTCGAAGGGATACTCCAAGTACAAGTATCCTGGAGTGACCGGGCGTGGACTGTTGGATCTCATTCTTCTCCTTCCCACCAATTTGAGGCCAAGGCACATAACCTCAACGTTCGATTTGAAACAGTTTTGTAAAGATACAGTGATGACTCTTTATCATTACCATGGAGGTTGTCAAGTTGGAAAAGTGGTAGACAAGAATTACAAAGTATTAGGGATTGATGGTTTGAGGGTCATCGATGCATCCACGTTTCTCAAGACCCCAGGGACTAATCCTCAAGCCACGATTATGATGCTCGGAAGGTAACACACATGCATAAACCAAAACAAATGATCCAAACATGTTATTTATATACAATATGATTGTTGGAAGGTTATAATGTGTAGGTATATGGGACAGAAGATTCTTCGAGAGAGGGCAGCTTTTCAGGAAAATAAAGAGGAAACCATTAAAATTGAATTGTAGAAGTTATAAAACCTATACAATAATTGAAGCGCGATGAGCTCGATAAGTACTTGTGTAAAGGAGATTTTCTCATAATGTCCAATCATGACACTATTCATATATACAGTACGTAATAGATATATATACTTGAGATTTTAAATATGCTCAAAAGTCAAGTCTTGGTATTGGGGATTGTTGCTTGCTCCCATGAAATATTGAGAACATTCTCTTCATCGTGCAAAGAAAGGAAACTTTGAAGGCAGGATCAGTATATAGTGCAGTGTGTCACATGTTCCATGAATCTTGCGAGTAGGTTTTATTATGTACTAAAGTTATTTGTAAATAAAATTTAAAAGTTAAACAGAAAAAGTTGAAGTTATCTTGACTATGAGTGATTCTCGATGTTGTTAATTATTTATTATACTTGTAACTGAGATTGATGATATGTTTTAATAGAGAATATTTAAGGTTCGTTTCAAGAAGAGAAAAATGACATGAGGTTGTATCTTTTTTGTTAAAGGATTATCCCTTTTATTAATAAAATATATTATATATATATATATATATCATATATTTTGGTTGATTAAATTATGATTTTAGAGTTGACAAAATTTTTTTTTTATGGTTTTAGAAATCTGATGACTTGTAGAATTTGTTCATTTTGAAAATCTCTTTAGAACATGTAAGATTAAACCGTATATCAAAAATTAGATACATACATATATATATATATATATATATATTATTTGATATTATATAAGATCTGACGTCAAAAATAAACAATATAACATGCATATGTACGCTAACATGTGCTTGCAGCTTCGATTAGTTTATACACTAAAAATACTTTATTCATAGTTTTCAGATCTCTGCTATTTATTTCTTGTGGTCCTATTGTATGATATCAAATAATATATATGCTATGGTTTTGAATCCTAGATAATTCACACTGCTACCATATGCATGGTTTGTACCAATAAGTCAATGACAAATTTAATTAATGCATGGCCCTTTAAGGTTCCACATTTCTTTAATCCCTAGCTAACGCCCTCTAAGTTTAGTTTTAAATATTGTGACGCAGCACTGTTAAGTTTCTTTAAGCAAAGTTTCCCATGAAAGTGCATGCATATGCCTACGCTTGCAGGACAAAAAATTGTAATACTTATAAGTAAAAAGGTCAAAACAAAGACAGCATAATTACGTAAGAATGAAGTTAGATTACGTACGCGTAGACATGGCGGTGAATTTGTAAATCATAATAATAGTATTATGATTGCTCTTTCCTTCATTCAATCAAACCCGATGGCTTTCAGATTACGGCGAAACTGTTAGTCAACCATATAATACTCTCTAAACACTATTTATTCTCTCCGGATCCATTCCAAAAATTAACGATGGTTTTATTTAATTAGTCTTTTTCTTTCCTAGTCTCTATTTTCTTCGGATCCACTCCAATCAAGCAAATTGCTCAAATATATAATAAATCTTAGTGGGATATTCATATTCCTAACATAGTTCGAACATGTTTTTAGATTTCTCTGATCGATATGGAATGTCAATTTTTTGAGAACTTCAATTTTTGTTCTCAAATAGTAAAATGAATTATAAAAACAAAAATTAGGCGATGTCGTAATCGATAAAAATAAATTGATAGATCAAATTTGGACGGACATTCCACCGTGGAAGAGTAGAGATAATAGATTGATACTTGAGGGGACAAAATTCGAGCTCCTTCTTTTAATTGGATAAACATCACAAAACGTGGGCGGTATGAATACAATTATGGAACACTTCTATATACTATATTTTTGTGTATTAAAAAAAAAATCTTAGAAATTAAATTAATCAAATAATATAATAAAAGAATATGGGGCATACTCCCATTACGTCCATGACTATGCCCACATGGCAAAGAGTTAGATTGAAAACGAAGAAAGTAACAGCGAAGCAAAATAAAAATCCTCCACGTTGAATTAGTCAAGAAAAACTTCCCTCCACATTTTCTTAATCCACAATACCACAACACAATCATTCAACTTCAATCATTCCAAAATCCAACACATCATAAACAAAATTCTACGTGGCATGTAGACCCCACCATTTATGTTCCTTTGTTTTTAAACAAACACATTAAAAAAAAAAAAACACTAAAAACGAAAAAGCCTAACCATTTTCCACAGTATAGAAGAACTAATCAAAAGTCTTTTTCGACGGTGGCTTTGGCCTCTTCTTTTGAACCCTTTTAGCTCTGGCATCTTAAGGTCCATAGATTCTTCTATTTTTCCATGTTAGATTTGTTTTGTTTCTACTTTCTACAATAATATGTAATGATAAATGCCTTATTGATCTCTTATACTTATACAGTTTGAAAACTAGCACTTTCAACAAAAACATGAGAAAATAAAAAAGAAGTTAATGTTTTTTTTCTTTTTGTCAACAAGAAGAAGTTATTGCTTTTATTGTTACTCTGCACCCTTTAATTTATTATCGGCCAAACCACGGGGACACGCGCTTTTGAAAAACAAAAGAAAAGAAAAAAAAGGTTGAAAAGTCATGTTGCTCTCACAAATCGCCTCCTCCGCCATGCGAACTCAAACTCAAAGCTCGTCGTCTTTTAGCTAACTTTTGCTTTTTCTCTTCTTCTAATCTGCGGTATCAGATTCAGATCGAGACTTCGATTTCCAGCTTCCTTGTTGCTTAGCTCCTGCTTCCATTTGTCGTCTTCTCGTTTTGTTTTAGTCTTACGATGACTAAGAACTGGAAATCCGTTCGATTGAGGCTTCAAATGCGTACTCTCGTGTTTCTTCTGGTGATTTTGAGCTTTGGTTCTTGCTATTCGTTGAAATATCAAGGTATACAATCGGTTTTTGTTTCTATTATTGGTTGCCAGTATATAGAAGCAAGTTCCTGATAATTTGTTTCTCTCCTCTGTTTCGCTTTCGGCTCTCAGGTGTGGGGTTTCTGGAATTTGTGACGAAAGATCTATGGTCAGATAGAGAAGTCGAGGATTTGTAAGTATCAGCTTACGATTTTTCTGAGATTTTTTTTTTTCTAGTTTGTTAAATTTGAACGTAGCTGCTTGATTTAGTAAGTTCTAAGTATTTGGATAAAGACCTCTTTGTTGATTTTCAGATTTATAACTTGATGCTTGCGCTTTACTACGTGAGGTGTTTTTGGTGTTCTTACTTCTGCAAATTAGGTTTCTGAGTTTGCTTGCTAAGATCTAATGTGTAGTAAATTTTAAATACCGCAAGTTGAATGTTCAATGTAGAATGAATAGTTTTGCAAACATGATTTGTAAATGAATTTTGGTTGAGCATCAACATCAACGTAGTTGGTATTCTAGATCTATGACTTTTGACACCATACTTTATAGATTTTTTGAGTGAACTTGTAATACTATTTCTGAGTTGTATAACATGAAGACCGACACTGTGTTTTATGCATTTGTATTCTAAGATTTGCTGAATTTACTTTGATAGTGCTGTGGCATAATCATTTTTCCCATCTGATTTAGAAATATGTTTCTTTTTCCTCTTCCTTTATACTCAGTTTTGTTTTACCTTTTGCCTTTTTTTTAGGAAAGCGGTTGGGTTTCACAGGAAATTACTTGGCAATTTTCGTAACCCGTACACCCATTTGAATTCATACAAGGACCGCCCTGTGGCAAGAGCTACACCTCCGTCGTCTTTGGTTTCTCCGAGACCTAATGCCAGAAAATCCTCATTATTGCCTCCGCCACAAAAAAGTCCTCTTGCGCTACATGTTTCTGCTCCACCTCCTTCAATGCCCCATGAAACTTATCCTAGTCTAAAAAGAAGCTCCAAAACTTCTTCAAACAGCATGATTACTATAGTGGCTGGATGCATTGGCGGTGCTGTGTTTCTTCTCCTTTTAGCTAGTGGTGTCTTCTTTTTCAAAAGTAAGGCTGGGAAATCTGTAAATCCTTGGCGTACAGGTCTTAGTGGACAACTTCAGAAAGTGTTCATAACCGGTAATTGCCTTTCTACTCTCTGATACAATATGTAAAGTGGCATTGTTAGTTCTGGAAGATTGAGGTTTAATCTACGGGCTTGTCTCTGTCAGCTCCATTTTCTTTTGGTTTCAGTATTAATGATGTGTGATTTGGTTACTCAGGTGTCCCCAAACTCAAAAGATCTGAGATCGAAGCCGCCTGTGAAGATTTCAGTAATGTCATTGGGTCTTGTCCCATTGGTACATTGTTCAAAGGGACACTATCAAGTGGGGTGGAGATAGCTGTGGCTTCTGTTGCTACTGCGTCTGCCAAAGAATGGACAAATAACATAGAAATGCAGTTCAGAAAGAAGGTATTTCCAGTCAACCAGTTCCCTTATATTTTCAATGGATTTTGATTCCTATTGCCTCATCGTTTGTGTTTTTGATAATCTCAGATCGAAAAGTTATCCAAGATAAACCACAAGAATTTTGTCAACCTTCTTGGTTACTGTGAAGAAGATGAACCTTTCACTAGGATCTTGGTCTTTGAATATGCATCAAACGGAACAGTCTTCGAACATTTACACTGTAAGTAAAAAAGCTATTTAGTCATATGAGTCATTACACTGTAAGTTGTTGATTTAAAATGGGAAGCTATATTACTATTGTTGCAGATAAAGAATCAGAACACTTGGACTGGGTAATGCGGCTAAGAATAGCAATAGGCATAGCTTATTGCATTGACCATATGCACGGACTCAAGCCACCTGTAGTCCACAGCAATCTTCTCTCATCAGCAGTTCAACTCACAGAGGACTACGCAGTCAAAATTGCAGATTTCAATTTCGGATACCTAAAAGGCCCATCCGAGAGAGAAAGCAGCACCAATGCACTCATAGATACAAACATCTCAGAAACAACCCAAGAAGACAATGTTCACAGCTTCGGGTTGCTGTTGTTCGAATTGATGACAGGAAAACTCCCGGAGTCAGTTAGGAAAGGCGACTCGATAGATACCGGATTAGCTGATTTCTTGAGAGGAAAGACTTTAAGGGAGATGGTGGATCCGACGCTGGAATGCTTTGATGACAAGATTGAGAATATTGGCGAAGTGATCAAAAGCTGCATAAGGGCAGACCCGAAACAGAGACCGCTAATGAAAGAAGTCATGGGGAGATTACGGGAAATCACGGGATTATCACCAGACGACGCTATCCCAAAACTTTCAGCGCTCTGGTGGGCAGAGCTGGAAGTGCTGTCCACTGCGTGAAGAGACTAATTACTCTGCTTCACAACAAATCTGTAAGTATTAATATGAAGATTGTGTGAGGTTTTTGAGTCTCTTTGAAGCTCTTTGCTTCTCTTTAGGCTACTTTCATCTTTATATATAAAAATCTATGGAACTTAAGTTTCTTTAACGGCTCTAAATCCCAGGCGATCCATTTGCTCTTTTTGAGTCGTAGACAAAAACTATGTCCGAGATCACGGTGATACCCCTTTTTGGTGTGCATAATGTTAATGGTGTTATTGTGTTTGTAATTAGTGTCACTTTGTTTAATCATCAGGTTCTGAAGTAACAGAGAAAATCGATCAAAATATTTATCAAAAAGATTTGTTCGATCAAATAATATAAGATGAATCACATAACATACCAACAATGGAAATTCAAAGAATAATTTAGTAATCTTCAGATTTTCCACCATAATTATAAACTCATCAACCTCTTAAACCACATGCAAATATCGTAGCTAACAATCAGGCATATTAAATGTACAGTGTATATATGTTTAAAACACACTATTGACAGTATTGACCCAAAAAAAAAAAAAAAAATTGTTGGCAGTCGACATGAACATGGCCCATCAGTGTAATCTAAAACGGTGTCGTGTGGACCGTCAGATTAAAGATTGCATCACACGACAATCACACATCGTCTACACAATCAAATCCTTCGACGCTGGTTGGATTACAATTTTTCTTTTCTTTAAAAAAAAAACGAAATTGTAGGCATTGAGCTTTTGGTGTTTGGAGGAGAGGGTATATGCTTGGAGTATCTCTCCTTATCCCTCCTCCGGGTTCTCTTCAAAAACCCATTCTTTCTCCTTCTTTTTCTTCTCTAACCTCATCTCGCCATGGCTAATCCTCAAGCTTCTCCAATTCTTCATCATCACAATCACCTCTCTCTCTTCCACTTCCGCACTACTACATCTCCTTCTTCCTTCAGCTCTCTTCATTTCGGAAAGCCTCTGCTCTTTCTCCCTTCCTCTTCTTCCTTTTCTTCTTCATTGTCCTCGCAGTTTCCGCAGAGCGACTCGCAATGCAACAATCACCAGGTGAGACACGTGTCCACCGTGCCTGTCGAGTATTCGACACCTACTCCTCCCGAATCCGACGATTTCTTATCGGAAATCGATCGCCTCAAGTCTCTCTTATCGAAACTAGACGTTTCCAAGGACTTACGGAGGAAGGACGCGGTTATCGACGCTGATTCCAGAGTTCGTCGATTCTTCAGCGAGAATCGAGGCGGTTTATCTAAGGTTTTAAGCTCACTTGGATTGAATTCCAAAGAGATGTTTCTCGTTAAGTGTGTGATCGCTGCGGGGCAAGAACATGCGCTATGTATGAATTATGAGGAAGCATTTGAAGAAGAGGAGGAGGAGTATACAGTGAGAAGTTCGGTGAAGAACGCTCTTTACGCGTTGGTTGAGATGATTGAGCGATTCGATGTGAATAGTAGTGGCTATAACGGTAGAAGAGAGATGGGTACAGTTTTAGATACAGAGGAGATTGCTCACTTTAGAAAGTTCTTGACGTTTCTTGAAGAAATTGAACAGTTCTACGACTGCATTGGAGGAATCATCGGGTACTATTTCTTAACAACCCTTCTCGAAAGTTTTGATTTTTTTTATTTTTAATATATTCACTGCTGAGACATGTATGATTGTGTGTCAGATATCAGGTTATGGTTCTGGAGCTGCTTCACCAATCGACTAAGAGGCGTAATACTAATTGGTCACATCTTGTTGAAGAATCCTTGGGTTGTCAGTACTTAGAAATGCATACTCCTAGTGTTCTTGACCTTACTCAGAGGAAAGAGTATGCCTCGCAGGCGGCTCTGTGGGGAATTGAGGTTAGTATTGTGTTATTGCTTTTGAAATCAACCGAATTTGTTTTGGATGGTTTTTGGATTATAAGTTGTTATACATATTAGGGGTTGCCAGACCTAGGTGAAATATATCCACTAGGAGGTGCAGCAGACAGATTAGGTTTGGTTGATTCAGAAACAGGAGAATGCCTTCCTGCAGCAATGCTTGCTCATTGTGGACGAACTTTGTTGGAGGGACTTATTAGAGACCTTCAGGTACAGGCTCACTAATTGTTTGAGTGACCTTGGTGGGTTTATCTAGATTTAAATTTATGAAAGGGAAAATTTGAGGTAAGAACAACTGTATTTGTTCATGTGCATTAGTAATGTTATATATCCTTTTTTTTGGTGTAATTTCTAGGCTAGAGAGTTCCTTTACTTCAAACTTTACGGAAAGCAATGTGTAACACCTGTTGCCATCATGACAAGTGCTGCGAAGAACAACCATGAGCATGTAAGTTCGCTTTGTAAAAGGCTCAAATGGTTTGGAAGAGGTGAATCGAATTTCCGACTCTTTGAACAGGTATAAGATATCTGTATTCTCTTTAATATTTCTGTTGCCGTACTTTGCAACAACTGGATATTGAGTATTAGTACTCACCCTTACAAAATGGTTTTTGATCTTTAGCCTCTCGTACCTGCTGTCAGTGCTGAAGATGGTCAATGGATAGTATCAAAGCCCTTTGTGCCAGTTAGTAAACCTGGTGGTCATGGTGCAATTTGGAAATTGGCTTATGACAAAGGTGTCTTTAAATGGTTTTTCGATCATGGAAGAAAGGGAGCAACCATTCGGCAAGTTAGGTTAGTCACTTGTACCCTTGTGAAGTTGTTCCTTAAAATAAATCAGAGAACTATCTGGTTTTAGTGTTTATAATTGTGATATTGCAGTAATGTCGTGGCTGCCACAGATGTTACCCTCTTCGCCCTTGCTGGGATTGGCTTACGGTATAATAAGGTATACTTGCATCGTATTTTTATAACCCACACACTGCAATTAGATTCAAAAGTTTAAATGTATCACTTTTAGAAACGATAAGGAGGGCATCTGGTGTTGATTACAAATGGTCCTCATGTTAGCTGAACTTGAAGAAAATGTTCTATATCACGTAGTAATTTTTCTTCAGTGTATATGATGGATAAGTTCCTTTAGAAGTATGAGCTGTGGCAGTTAATTATATACTAAGATATGGCTATGTTTTCCAAACTTGTATATTAGTTGAGAACACAAACTATGTACTCATCTCTCTACCTAAACAAAAAGGAATAGCCTTTTTTGGACTTGCGGACAATTGATTCCACAAACCTTGATTTATTAAAATCTTAATGTGACAGAAACTTGGGTTTGCATCCTGTAAACGGAATGCTGGAGCAACTGAAGGGATTAATGTATTGATGGAGAAGAAGAATTTTGATGGGAAGTGGGAATATGGCATATCGTGCATTGAGTACACAGAATTTGATAAATTCGGAATCTCCAACAGATCACCTTCTTCAAATGGGTATGATATTTCTATCATTGAGTTTGTTCTTGCATAAAGTGCATATATCCGAGAACTGATTCGTAGTATCTTTGTTCTAGCTGAAAAAGTGCAAACTTATCTCCTCTTTTGTTGTCTGTCTTTGTCTTTCTAGTTATTCTTTATTGTTGTCTGACTTTAGTTATTCTTTATTGTTGTCTGTCTCCTCTTTCTTGTTCTCTGGTTAAAAATCTAGTGCTTTTTATTACTGTAATTCTTCAATGCTCATATATCTTTTCAGCCCAGAGTGCAAGATCAAATCATTATTGCTTTTTTACTTCTGAAGTTTGCAGGCGGATTTCCCTGCCAATACAAACATTCTATATGTTGATTTACATTCTGCCGAGTCAATTGGTTCGAGCAGTAATGCAAAAAGTTTACCAAATATGGTTCTGAATACAAAGAAGCGAATTGAGTACATTGATCAGTATGGAGACTATCACAGGTTTGTATTTCTGAACATTCATGTTGACTGATCTTCTGTCCCTTGTTGTCACAATTCTTCTTGTGATATTTTGCTTCTAAAAAGAAGCCTCAGTCACATCTTAAATGCTGCTTATAGCTAAAATGGAATTCATACTGATTCGTTTTGACTCTTAACACTTTTTGTTTCTTTTCTACATGGAATCATCAATCGCTCTCTTGCATCTAATCTAGATCCCATTTAGTTTCAAATGTTTTCTTCAAATAAACTTTAGGAGTTTATTTATCATCGTCAGCAACTTTCTTATTACTTTTCTTATTGGGCAGTGTTTTGGGTGGTAGACTGGAATGCACAATGCAAAACATAGCAGACAATTTCTTAAATATGTTTCCATCTAGATGCCAGGGCAATCTTGAAGGTAAATTTATTGGAATAACTTGCAATTTTCAATGTATCTGTCTTGGTATTACTGACTCTTAATATGATCTTACCAGATAAACTGGATACATATATCGTGTATAACGAACGAAGAAAGGTCACTTCATCAGCTAAGAAGAAGAAACCACACGCAAGTGCTGAGTTACACCAGGTTATCTTTCTCGAGCCACTTGTTTAGTCCTTCCTTATCTATTCTTGTCTGATTGCATTGATTTGGCATTCAATGAAATTTTATTCAAAGTTTAACTAATTTTAATACTGATCTCTGTCTTTACAGACTCCAGATGGTGCATTGTTGGATATACTACGAAATGCATATGAGCTCCTTACGGAATGTGATATTAAACTTCCCATGGTTAGTTCATAGATACATATCTTTTATATGATTGTTTTAGTTACCACTGCTATTTCAGAGCCATGAAGATATTTCACATGTCAGTGTGAATCTTATCAATAACAACTTCAAATTGAGAGTTAATAATTTCATTCTACTTGTCCAGATTGAACCTAATGATAACTATGTGGATTCCCCACCTCCATATCTCATTCTTCTGCATCCTGCTCTCGGTCCTCTTTGGGAAGTCTCAAGGCAGAAAGTAAGTCAATAGTCTGTTCTCGAAACTAGAAGATGCCGTCTTCTTTTTGTTTCCTGCTTCAGAAATTCTAGCAAACGCTTTATTATGATTAAAATCGTAACTGATCATTGTTATAGTTCAAGGGAGGGTCCATTTCCAGTTTCTCAGAATTGCAACTAGAGATTGCAGAGTTCTCATGGAACAATGTTCAGGTTCTCAATATTTTTATTCTGCCAACAAAATTTTGCATAGGTTTCATCGTGTTGAGTTTCTTAAATTCTAAATCACCTTCCTGTCTCATAGGTTGATGGTAGCTTGATCATCACTGCTGAAAATGCCATGGGTTCAACAACACCTAACGATAATGGTGAACCAATATTACAATACGGATTAAGGTAGAATATAATCTCCTACTTGATTATCTCTGTAAGATACATGGTTATTAGTTTACACTTGTGAATTTACAGAAAACTCGATTTGTAGGTGTGGCAGGTGTAAACTGCATAACGTCAAGGTAGTGAACCGAGGAATCGATTGGAGCAGTAAATCAAATGTTTACTGGAGAAACGATGTGAACCGGTTTGAGACTTGTAAAATCATATTGCAAGGAAATGCAGAATTTGAAGCCAGCAATGTAACTATAGAGGTAAAAGTAACGTAACATGGAAGTTTGTGATAGATCATTAGAGTGTCGCTTCAACTCAAGTGAGCTATACTCTTTTTGCAGGGAAACTATGGTTTTGAAGTACCCGACGGTCACAAACTGAAAATCACACCTGGAAACGGAGGTCAGTGAATCTTATAATATATATAGGCATATAGCAATGTTGATAGTAAATCAGGCCAAATTGACAATAAGTATTGATTGGTTGCATTATTTTGGATGTTAGGTTTAGGTTTAAGCATCAACTTGGAAGCAATGAGAGAAGAGGTAATGGAAACAGGAAGCTGGTACTGGAACTACCAACTCAACGGATCCCACATTCATCTTCAACAAATAGAGGTTTCAGAAAACTAACCCAATCCATATAAATGGGAGCTAAGCCTCCCAAAGTAGAAAGTTTATAACCTCTCCTTGTCCTGTAATATACTCTGGAAATAAAAATAGAAAGTGCGCTTTGCTGTAAATGTTGCTCCTTTGTAAATGAATAAAAAATGATTCTGATGTATTCTCTTTCATGTAAAAAGCTTGAATTGTAAAATTCATAGATTTTCATACTTGCACAGGAATACTTGAACTTGAAAGCCACAAATACATACAATTTCATTTGTATTACGAAACATTCATTCTTACTGGCAACAAAAGAAAATCTCCATGTCATGAAGTTCAATTTTTTCCTGTATCAATTTAGAGTTTTGCTCTCTGTGAAAATGGTGATCGTTTTACTATTGAATCAAAATCATGACTTTAACACATTGGTCTCATAAAAATCACGTAAAGCATCACCCATTCTCAATCCTCTCACACTCATCTCCTTCAAAACCAACTTAGCTTCTTTAAACCTCTTCCTCTTAATAAGCTTACTAGCCAAACTTCCCAAATTCTCTTCATCCAATCTCTTATCTTTCCCAGCGTACGCCATCACAAACTCCACACTCAGCGCATAATAGCCACTCTCCACCATCTCTCCTATAACGTGCGCATGCGTGGCGTACAATACCGGTAACCCTTCTTCCTCCATCCTCCTCAGAATCGCCATCGCCGCTTCAACTTTCCCCGACTTACACGCGCCTAATACAAGCGCGTCGTAAGTACGCGTGTCCGGCGACATAACTCCTTCCTCCTCCTCCATCTTCTTCAACACCTTGCTCGTCTCCGCCACGTCACCGTCGTAGCAATGCGATGTTAAAAAGTAATTGTATGACGTCACGTCCACCGGAAGCGCGAGAGATCTCATCAATTCCACCACGCGCCAAGCTTCTTCGATCTTGCTCTTCTTCGTGAGCGTGTTTAAGATCGGGTGAAATGTGGAGGTTGCGAGTTCGAATTTTCCGATTGCCATATCGTTGATTAAGATCAGAGCGTCGTCGATCCGGTTGAGTTTGCAGAGACGCGCGATGAGAGTTTCGTAGGCGTGTTTCCGAGTGTAGCCGGCGTCGGTCTGAGGTAAAATACGGCGGAGATCTTCCAAGGAGGAAGAGTATGAGTCCGTGTTTGTTAGGAATTTGAATGTGGCGGTCGTGTTGAAACAAGCGTTTACGACGCGGCTGTTCAGTAGACGGCGTACGGCTTCGAAATCGCCGGAGATTCCGGCTTCGTATATGAGGCTATCGAATTCGACGGTAGTACGACGATGACCAGGAGCAGCACTTGGATTGGAATTTACGGTGGAGAATGAACGTCTCGAGATCGATTGAAGTAGGAATCTGGAATTCTTTGTTTCTTTAACGAATCGCCGGAGAAGAGACATCGTCGAATATAGGTCGACGGCGATTACGATTTTAGCCGGAACTTTAGAAATGAAGAAGACAGATTGTTTTAAAGGCCCTTGATATTATTGGGCTAAACTTGTTTTATAGGCCCATAAAAATAAAGGGCCAATGTTTATTGGTCTTGTTACATTGTCTAGGGTTTGTAGAATATATATTCCATCTTTCATCTTGTTGTGGATCTCTCTCGCCGCGATTAGGGTTTTGAGAAAAAAGGAGTGATGAGAGCTAAGGTAATTATCATCTTCCAATCTTACTGAGTTCATTGCTTGATTCCTTTACTCTATATTGTTACATCTATAATACTTTGAGAGCCAAATCTAGTTTTTTTCGTTCTAAATGAATAATTATTAATTGTGGATCTGGTTCTGTGTTTTTTTTTTTTGTTTGGTTCAGTGGAAGAAGAAGCGTATGAGGAGGTTGAAGAGGAAGAGACGAAAGATGAGACAGCGATCTAAATAGACAAATCTACTCAACCAGTCTTTCGATTTCCCCTCTGCTTTTGTGTTTCGTTTGTTTCAGTTTGTTTTTTTTTTGATACTACTTTTGTCTTAGCTGCAAGTTTTTGCTGTTGGATTAATGGATTTTCAATTAATGTTAAGCTTTATCTTCCTTTGTCTATTAACTTTCGATTTAATTTTTGTCTCTAGCTTATTTCATCTCATCGTAGCTACTAGTTGATCTTAACATTTGTGAATATTGTAGAATTTTTAGAATTAGTAGGATCAATTGTGAATCTCGTCTCGTCTGCAACCATTTCTGATAATCAAGTTCTTATGTTTATGTTGGAAATTTGGAATTATAGTTTTCACACACACTTGGTAGATTTTTCTTGTTTTTCGTTTCTATACGGCTTACTTTATTGACCGACACTCCTCTCCCTTTTTGTTGGTTAGGATTTTTCTTTCATCAATCTGTGTTTATGATGGAAGATTAAGTATTACCTGTCCGCTTACTGGACCATATTACCTCATTTGTTTGATGCTTTTTTCGCCTAGAGCTGGTGAAAATTTATAATTACATAGTGATTACATCAAATCCCTGAAGAGCTAGTAACCTTTCTCACTTTCAGTTTTAAACCAGAGCATTAATAGTAGCCACCCTGCCTCTTGCGAAGCTAAAAGTGTTTATAATGAAGATGTGACCATCATGTTCATCACTAGACATTTAGATTGCTTCTGCTCGCATCTCTTCATATCTGTTGTCTTTTAGGAGTCCTAATTAATTCTTTCAACTAGTTTAGCAAGTACCATTCTCCCAATTCTCAAAATAGTATTCTTGATTTTTAGGACTTCTTGGTGTAGGTGTTCAAACTCAAACATATGGTTTACATGTTGTTTTTGTCGGATTACCTTTTCCATAGCTGTTCTATAAGGAAGAAATTACAATGTAAAGATTAAAGTTGGAAATCAAGCATGAAGAGAGTTAATAGCAAAATTATGTGTACTACACAGTATATGTATATACACTCTAACCGGCTTTGCCAAATGATGAACATTCCCAAGTATGCATTGTCACAAAACCCTCTCTCCCGGTCTCTGCTTGATGGTTTCCAAACTCCATTATTAAACTTCTCCAGCTCTTAACCTTACTATTCATTGAAGTGTATCGCACCGAGTTTCCAAACAAGAAAAGTAGTAGCAAACATCACTGTGCTTATGAACACAAAGGAGAAAGCAATGATGAGTATATCTGAGCCTCCGGGTAAATCGAACGTAAGACCGCTCTTTGGCATCCCTCTCCTGCTATCATCAAGCATGTTGGTTGGTGCTTCGGGTAGACCCGGTTTCCTCTTTGATTTCTTATCACTTTCCTTGAGCACATCAAGAAGTTGGCTTCCCATTTTGGGTTTTGATGGTTTCGGCGTTGCTTCCGTGTATCGGCTAAGAACACGAGCCGCTTTCAATCTCTCTCGTGCTGTCAATGGTGTTCTTTTCGCAGAGCCATTGCCTGATTCAACGGGTTCACTTGCTGGTTTATTAGAATCCGAGGAGGGAGGATCAACAGACGTTGTTGTGATGGACTTGTCATTTGTCTCCAAACAAGATAAAACCAATCTTCTTTTGTTTAGATGGGGCACAAAAGGCGAAGGCTTTAACGGTATAACTTGGGTTGTGAATCTTAGAACAGGATGGGATCTGTTATGAAGCTTCAAGGAGAGAAGATTTTTGTTAATATCAGCAAAGTAAGAAGCAGATTCATATGAAAACATGGAGCTTTTTGCATCGAAGAAATACAGAAAGCATTGGTTTTTGAAACCCAAGAGAGACCAATCAAGTAGAAATGTTAAACTGTGGAATTCCACCAATATGTAAGACTAACAAAAATTAAACCCAGTTCCAGGAATCTCGAGGGAAACGAGAAAGTTTCGATTTTTCAGAACCAAAAAAGAATAATGAATCAAACGAATTCATCCCAATTGAAGTGGTTCCGGACCAATTACACAGTCGAATGAGAAGAAGAATCTTATAAGGTCATCAAAGAGGAAGATAGAAAATACTTACCGGAGAAATGAAGCTGGCGTTGAGAACGACGGACATTGCGAATGGCAAAATTTTAAGAGCGCCGCATATGGAGAAGATGAAGACGGAAGCGAAAAAGAGGAAGGCTCTGTGTTTGTGGTACTGAATAAAGCTCACAGTAGAGAATCGAAGATTGGGTTCTCTCTGCTTCCTCTCGATTATCATATTCCAGTCGCTCTCAAAGCGCGTGATACTACGCGGTAGTCTCTTTTAAGACAAAAATAGTTTGACCCACTTATTAGAAGATGAAAAATTGCAAGACAACCGAAACAGTTTTACGTAAAAAGTTTTGACTAAATTTGTTTTCTTTTTGTTTATAGGTGCAACACAAGTCTTCTTTTTTTTTTTTGTTAATAGGTACAATACAAGTTATGAAGTTAATACTACCTTACAATAGCTATGGCCTATGGCTGATACGTGAAATTTTTACATTTACAGTAAAACCTCTATAAATTAATAACGTTGGGACCGTAAAATTTTATTAATTTATAAAGGTATTAATTTATCGATAAATTAATAATTTATTAATTTATAGAGAGTTTTGCTTTATTTCATAATTTTTTTAAAAAAGTTACTTTAAAAATTAAGTTTTTTTTGTTATAATCAATATTCATTTGTAACCAATTACAAGCAAAAAAATAATTATCATGTTTAACATATAATATCAAAAGTTTTTTATGCACTGAAAAATACTATAATGAAATTTTAACAAAAAACTAATGCAAATTCAAGAAAAAATAAACAACACACAAGTCATATTTCACTAAATATTTTTCTATATAACATATCTATAAATATATTTTGATATATTTTTAAATTATTAATTTATAGTTTTAATGGGACCATATATTTACATAGGATTTCTAAAAAAATTATTATCTTATTATTTTATCGAATTGTTTCAAAATTTACACTGGTCCCAACTCGGGACCGGAGAAATTTATTAATTTATAGAGGTTATTAATTTATCGAGTATTAATTTATAGAGGTTCTACTGTATAATCTTTTTCCCTTAAACAAGTAAAGAATAGGGTTCGAATCCCCACGGCTGCAAACACCTTAAGTGGCCACCGCAGACAATTTAAAATCGGGCTATGCGGCCTCCAGGAACTACTCTTGCCGCCTTCGGGACGCACGCAGTGGGGTAGTCTGGATCCATTGGGCTTGGGATACCTGGGTTATCCAAAAAAAAAAAAAAGAATAGGGTCCACCAATCATTGACTTTGTATAGTTGTACGTGATTAATCGCCTGAACTGATGAGAGGATCCATCTTAACCGCTTGTCTTTAGTGACCATTTCGAATTTTCTAATGTGAATGATATACGTGAGTCACTAAAGGATATATAATATAATTTGTAATCACTGTATTATAGCTTTTGTCTTTTCTTATGTACAAATGCTTTTGTAGAAAATATAACAAAATTTGGCTACATTATCCATTCCATCGTATGTAAACAATAATTAGATGAATAAGTTTAATTAATGACCTCGTTGACCTCGTTGTTCTCGTTGTTGTGAGCAATTTAAAATATTCAAAAGAGCACCTTTCATTAATCGGTCCAACTATGCAACGAAAACTAGTCTCGTTAGACATAAAATTATACAAAAGTCAGAGATACTGATTATGACATAAAAATATTATAATCCCAACAATGTGAAACTAAGACATGTTGCGGTGTGGATACAACCATTTCCAGCTCAATCAGTTTCCTAATTATTTACCTTTTAGTGATCACGACTACACATGTCTCCATAGATTAATTAATCAAATACTAAACAATAGTAAGACTTTGCTAAATCAAAGACAGATAGATAGTAGGAAAGACAAAAGAATGTCGGATCTTCCTGAAGCTCAAATCTCTTTCTCGATGACGATTTCAAAGTCCTCTCTTGATTTCTGCTAATATACTCTCAAACCAGATTGTCTCTTCTGTGTTTGTGTTGTGGGGTCAAAAGTATCTGCAATGGCGACATCTTCTGATGGATTATTTGACGACATGAGTGTGTTGGGAGTGATCGGATATGTATTGGAGCAAACCAGGTTCATCTTCCTCGTACCGATTCTGAAACGTCTTGTGAATCTATGTCAGGTCATTTCGGTGTTGTTGTTCATAGATGCAGCTTATATGGCAATAGTTGTAGCCATTGTCAAATTACTTGGACGAACACCAGAGAAAGTTCTCAAATGGGAAAGCTTTAAGAACGATGATATCGAGCTAGCTCCTTCCAGCAATCATCCCATGGTTCTCATTCAAATCCCAATCTTCAACGAAAAAGAGGTAACCTAATTTGAAACACAAACAGTGCATTATGTTTCAAGTTTCAACAAAGAACTATGTTTGACCCACGAAAAAAGAAAAGAAATAAACAGAGAACTCTGTTTCACAAGTGACATTTATTTGTTACAGGTATGCCAACTTTCTATAGGAGCGGTTTGCAAGCTATCATGGCCATCGGATCGGATGATCGTTCAAGTACTCGATGATTCCACCGATCCAGACAGTAAGGTCCTTTTGTTTAACCCTTCTTGAGCTCATTTGAATGTGCGTTGACCATTTGTTTCAGCCTCAGTTATTACACTGTCTATAAAGAAGTGTTTATTTTTGAAAAAAATAGGAACTGGTTAGATTGGAATGCAAGAAATGGGCGAGCGAAGGTATAACCATAAAGTCGGAGGTTAGAGACGGTAGAGACGGGTACAAAGCAGGAGCTCTCACTGCAGGAATGAAGCATAGTTACGTGGAGGAATTCGATTGCGAGTTTGTTGTTATATTTGATGCTGATTTTCAGCCTGAACCTGATTTTCTTGAACGTACTGTTCCTTTTCTTGTCTACAATCCTGAGATAGCTCTTGTACAGGCTGGCTGGAAATACGGTTAGATCTTCCTTCTTCACTTTTGAGTTAGCTAGAGATCCGCTTTGGTCGATTTGTTAAATCGATTATGCTTGTTTGTGTGTGCGTGACAGGGAATGCCAATGAGTGTTGTATGACAAGAATACAAGAGATGTCTCTTAACTACCATTTTGCAGTGGAGCAAAAGTCTGGATCCTCCATACTTGGTTTCTTTGGATTTAACGGTGGAGCCTCTATATCCACGCTCTTGTGTATTTTTGTATTATAGGATCCTGATTTGAGTAAATAAAGGAACATCGTTGACTTCAGGTACGGCTGGTGTGTGGAGAATTAAAGCTCTGAATGCGGCCGAAGGATGGAAGGACCGGACGATAGTGGAGGACATGGATTTAGCCGTTAGATCTTATTTACGCGGCTCGAAGTTTTTGTATGTGGAGGATGTTAAGGTTTTTAATCAAGAAACTTTTCAGTTGAAGGCAATGACTCAACTTGTACTGAAATGATCTGAACAAACTATGGGAGTTTTATTTCAGGTGAAAAACGAGCTTCCAAGTTCATTTCAAGCATATCGGTTTCAGCAACATCGTTGGTCTTGCGGTCCAGCGAACCTTTTCAAGAAAATAGCAATGGAAATCATCCAAAACCAGGTTGATAGATTACATAAATCCCCAAAATCTGACTCCTGTGGAGCACAAGTATAGTTCAATGACCTTCATCATTTTTGTGTTCCATGTTTGACACAGAATGTTTCTTTTTGGAAGAAGGCGTATTTGATATACAACTTCTTCTTTTTGAGGAAGATTGTTGTTCACATCTTCACATTCGTCTTCTACTGTCTGATTTTGCCTGCTACCGTTATATTCCCTGAAATCGAAGTCCCGAAATGGACAACTATCTACATTCCAGCTACCATCACTATCCTTAACGCTATTGCAACACCGAAATCATTCTACCTCATACTGTATTGGATCTTATTTGAGAACGTAATGGCAATGCATAGGAGTAAAGGAACTCTCATTGGATTGCTAGAGACTAGTAGAGTTAAAGAATGGATTGTTACACAGAAACAAGGAGAGAGTAATACTCTCAGGCAAAACCTCATTCCTCACTATAGCTTCCCTGGGAGGTTTGAACCTTTTTTCCCGCATAGATTATCGTGCAAAATGTCTGTTAAAACAATGATGTGATTGTGATGTGATGTGTTTGGATTTGTGCAGACTTCGATGGCGAGAGATAATGGTTGGGATGTATCTATTCATATGTGGATACTATGACTTTGTATTCGGGAAGACATACCTTTATATATATCTTTTCTTGCAGTCCATTGCCTTCTTCGTTGTTGGAGTTGGCTACATTGGAATGCCGGTTCCGAGTAACCGTTGACACTTTGAACTTATTTCTTCTTCTTCTCCTACACGTTCATTCTTTCATTGTATAGAAGATTAAAAGATGTGGTTTTCTCATCAGGTTAGAGTTTTATTTGGAAAACATTTTGTGACACAAATAATGATATAAACTAAACACTAATATGTAGTAGATTACTGTTAAGCCATCGGAAAGAAAATGAAGTAGATTGGTAAAATAAAAGTACCTTAATTTTGTTCCATAAACAATAGTA
The DNA here is from genome assembly GCA_011420285.2 of Erysimum cheiranthoides. Taxonomy (NCBI): domain Eukaryota; kingdom Viridiplantae; phylum Streptophyta; class Magnoliopsida; order Brassicales; family Brassicaceae; genus Erysimum; species Erysimum cheiranthoides. The sequence continues at coordinate 13,629,647 of CM022183.2, read as the reverse complement.
AATTGAGTTCTATTATTAAGCCCCTTTGCATCACAAAATACAAAAACTTGTGAATGGTGGAAAATTGGTTTTAACTGAGAGTTCTATCACCATTCAAAACTCTTAAAAATCCAACAAAATAGCAAGAGATCGAATACATTTTTATATTTATTTTTCCAGTTAACAATAAATCGACAGTCGATGCGGGCAAGATTTACCCACTTAATTCGATAAAAACATTTGGCATCCTTTGTTTCCCACCTCACTCCAAAGTTTAAAGAGTACAAAAACAGTTAAAATAGCCCCTTCCATTTCATCCTACTAGACACTCTAATAACCATTAAAAAAGACATTTCACAATTACAATTCAAGAAAAATTATGAACATTATGACATCAAATAATAAAACTTCCAGGCACCCGACCGATGGAACAAAGAGAAAAATTTTAAGTAAGAAAGATTCAAAAACAATTTTTTTGGTTTGTTTTGTCTTATAGGTCACGAACGTGAAATAATACGTGTGTAAAGGAACTCATTCCACGTGTCAGGTAAACCGGGAAGACACCAATGGATACAATCGGCGTAAGTGTTAGGATCGGCTTGTTGTTCCGGCGTCAGCATTTTGCCTTGTCGGATTGTGTGAACCGAAGTGTGAGCATCTTTCCGGTATTCGGAGAGTTTGGTAATGTTGAGAAAGTAAACCGGAACTTTAAGAGAATGCGTGACGTTTTCGGCTACTGAAAACAGCCTGTAGTCTGTTCCTACGCTGAACGGCATTGACATGTTTAGGATCGGTGTCGTCTCCAATGCGCATTTTATCCCGTCTGGATTCTCCCAATCCAAGCTCCTAAAATATAACAAGTTAACAACAATTAAAAACTATATTTTGTTAATTAAGATACACACATACAATTAATAGTATTATATGTGGTAGTTACACCAGCCTTGTTTTTTGCAGATTTTGTATATTAATGTGGCCTTTTCAAAGGACAAAGACTTGTCATCTCTTTTTTTGGTAGTTGCTTGGTTTTCAAGGTACGGTACGTCCGCAGGTTAAAATATTTATGTTTTGGTATTTATCAATGATCTATACGGACCTGTGCTTATTATGTGTTTTGCAAGCCTAGATAGATATAACATATGTCATATTATAACAAAAATATTAAGAATAAGCTGAATTATCACTAATTTGGCAATTATCAATAGACTAAATCAAATAAAAAACAAACTGATCAACCTTTTTCCTGTTTTGAATCAATCATTTTTTAAATCATTTTGGTAAAGAAAAAGTATGAAAACAGATTAATAATTTATTACTAACTCTCACGTATAATATTTAGCAGGTCAATTAAATGGAGTTAGTACGCATTAAGTTCTAGAAAAAACATGTCACTCCAACACTATTAAAACTAAACTTATGTAATCCTTTTACTAAAAATTATGAAATGGTGACACTAGTCAAACATGGAGAGTGACCTCTCAATTTGTCAGTAATTTCATATTGCAAGCAAAGCATCTCTAGTTTCATATTGCAAGCAAAGCATCACTAGTACTGAGCAAGAATCAATCCTCTTAACCAAAATTTTAAATGGTACTTGCTAAAACGTAAACATAATTTTAGAAAATTAATTACTTGATGTGGAGAGGAGACATGCTAGCAAAGAAGACAGTGGTACGTAGAGGATCAATATTTTGTTCCACCCAATTTCCCCAAGTTCTCATCACTCTCCTGTACGCTACTGGCCGTTCGATCTCTTCGTACTCAGTGTCCCCCTTATCAAACGATCCTCGTCTGCTTTCATCAATCCACAATCTCAATTCACAAACTTTGTAAATAAATATACATAGCAGAATTATGTAAATGTTGTAGTACACTTACAGGACTTTCATAGCGAATGTGTTCATCCACCAGATGTAAGTGTTGAAAACAAGAAAGTCAACGCCTTTCCAGTTGACCCCATGCTTTTCGATGGACTCAGGCATTATTATACGGTTAAGTATACTATGCATATTTGGATCATCTGAATTTGATTCCACCAAAAATGGCGCCCAATAAAACTCCACCGTCGCATTATAATCCTTTTTAAACCCAAAAACATAAATAATATTAATCACTAGATATAATCCACACTTAGCTACTCCCAAAATCAGCAACTCCACCAAACACATTATCATTATTATAACAAACTTTAGTCAATTCAATTACCTCGACTCGGAAGACGGAGAGAGAACCGGTCTTGTTCAAGCTCTTTCGACCGGGAGGAACAATTGATTGAACCAAGCAAACCATTGATTCCCATTGGTTTCGGTTTAGGGAATCTCCAACGAACATCATTCTCTTGTTCCTTAGCTTCTCCAGCAGCAATTTCGCTTTGAACCTTCACAGAATCAAACAAAACCGGGAAAATTTAGGTTAAACAGAACCAAATTTTAAACCAAAGAATCGAAGAAAAACAGAGCTTTTCCGGTTTACTTTGGTAAAGAACAATCTCTGGGTTGCCATCTCCAGTTCTGATAGAGAGAATCTTTTCGTCCATTCCTCATGCAAGTCACTTGCGCCGTCAAGAACTCACACTGATCCTCTTTATACAACGGATGTGTTTCGTTATCGAAAACCCATTCTCCGGTAAACAAATCACACTCCTCCGGCGGCAATTCCACGTCGTCTTCTTCCTCCGCCACAGCATAAAGCTCAATCTTCTTCACTTCCTCTGTTTTCGATACCTCTTCCTGAACCGGGTCTGCTGCGTCTCTCACTGAATCTTGATCTGGGTCTACGATTTTCACTGATTCCTGAATTGGGTCTGCGTTTCCAACGGAATCTTGAACCGGGTCTGAGCTCTTGATCGATTCTTGAACCGGTAGTGCTGTAGTCTCTGTGTTTGGTTTCGTCTCCTCCTCGTGGACGTCGTTAGGTTTTGAGGTGGAGAAAGGGAACTCGGCGATGGATTTGACGTCTTCATTGTACATGAAGATCCCAAAGAGGAAAACAGAGAAGACGACGACGAAGATTGAGAGATTACTGTTCTTTCTCTGTTTCATTGTCACTGTTTCGAACAATGGAAATTTTCTTCTCCAGGGTTGCATCTGATTTTATTATATAAACAGAATTAAGAAGAAGAAGAAAAATTTTAAATGAAAAAAAAAAAAAAAATTTAGAAAAAGTTGTCTTCGAGGCGCTCTAATAAAATGTCAGTATGTTTGTGAGAGAGGGAGAAAGATCGATGGAAATATAAGAGCAACGAATAAAGGGAAATAAAAATTTAAATTTGCGAAATTGTTATTGTTTAACGTTAATTAGTTTTGTGATTAATAGTTTGGTGAGATGGGTTTATCTTGAACTGGTTTTCAAAGGCTTTCAGGTGAAGAAATGTTAGAACAACTAAGTTGCTCTTCTTTTTCCTTAAAATGTAATCTCATTCGCTTAACTAATCTATTCTCTAAAAAAAAAAAAACAACTAATCTATTCTAAAGTTGTTGTTATAGCAAAGTAGAGTTTGGAGCGAAGCGTGGATTCAAAGATTCTAAAGATTGTCTCAATCCTCACCTAAAGAAAGGGACCGTATATAGAAAAAACAATTGTGGGTTAATGAATTTGCATGAATTTCTTTTGTATACAATGTCTAGGTGGAAAGTTTGAACCGGAGTCAGCTTTTTAATTTGGATCTGAAGTTTAATTTGGTCAGGTCACTATTAAGAATGGGAAACTTAACTTTTGTGTATTTTTTATCTGTTACATCATCAAATTTATTAGAAAATCTTAATATTCTGTAAATTAATGACAATATATTGTTCACATTCAAAAAGTAAACATAACTATTTCATATATATGAACAATTCAACCCGCAACACAAAAGATAGATGATTCCGATTTCGAGTTCTTCTCCAAAATATTTGAACAACTCGAAACCATGGTGTAATATTTCACCAAACATGCAAATTAAGGTTCCCCTCCTACATATATATTCATGTTAAGTGTTATATATCTGAAGTGAAACAAAGACTATATATCCATTTTAAAATTCACAAATGTTATATTGTTATCAATTAAATAAAAATATCCGTACATATGTCTTTCTATACTAAAGTAGAAACTATTAGAGAAATTACATGTTATATTTTATTTTTACACACACTGACACACATATATATGAAAAAACACACACACACATATATGTATTTATATATGAATAACATTTTTTTAGTAAAAGAAATGATATATGAATAACAAATTGATGCAAAACTAATTGTTTAAAGCAATCGGTATCTTGCGTCTTAATCCAAACTAGTGCTACCATCTGTTGTTGTCTCAAAACTTGTTGTGATACAAACTTATACTTTTTTATGTTAAACACAATTTTACTTCCGCTAATCACCAATCTAATACTAGATTAGCACCAAACTAATCTTTCGCATTAGGGAAAGAAACTAATCTTTCGTTTTCTGTAACAATCATGTTTCCATCGCATGTTGTGGGTGAAGCATCCGTGTTCGTTAAGAGAAAAATAAATATATAGTTTCCCCTTGCAAAATTAAAGGAAAACTAAAAAGACAGGTCAAAAACTCAAAATGATATATGAAGCTTTCTGTTTGAGAAAAGTAAAGGCTAAGGAATCTCATAAACACATACATACACCTATAATATATATACGGCACCTACCATCACAAATTTGCATCAACTTCTACATATATGTAGATTTATATATTTATATTCTTGTCAGATTTTGTATATTATATTACGACTCCACTTGGCCTTAGTTGTTAGTTCATCAATATTTGAAGTCTTTTGCTTTGAACCAAAGCCAAAGGAACCCAACCCGAACATTTTGTAGTTGGTTTGTGTGAGTCAGACAGGATAGTATACTTACCCTTGTATTTATACAATGATTTTGCTTGAAGTTCACCACGTGCGTAGTGATGTCTCTGAGGCTCACGTGCGGCCTATAATATATTTAGCACTTCCTTAAAACATATAAAAAATATATATCGCATATCAATCTAAGAAAATTCTACTATTCAAATGTAAATTTTAAAAATAAGACTTCACCTCACCATTTAGGCATCGGTTAATTTGGTATGGACTGACAATCGATTGAAGTGTAGTTTCCTTTTAATATATGTCATATCAAAAATTATGAAGCTAGATTTTCCACTTATGCAAAGCCTCTGATGGCTTATGTACCGTTCTTGAGTATTTTGAAGCCAATCAAGATCTTAAAGCCTGTTTTGCAGAGTGTAATTCAGGTGGCGTTGTGCATGTTGCTTGTCTATTTGGTATCCTTGTTTCGGCCATATTACGGTTTGGAGTGGAAGATCACTGATTTGCAAGTGGAAGTCATGGGAAGAGGGAAAATGTAATATAAATTATTATTGCTTGACCATTTCACAGTTTGAAAATTACAAGAGGATGAAACAAAAAAACCAACGAACATAGAAACTAATCCAATTAACTTTCTATCTTTTCTTCTCGTAGTGACTACAACAATATACTAACAGTAACAACTAAAGAAAGTCACAACAATTAAAGAATTAAATTGCAGAGATGGCACAAAAGCAATATATAAAACCATCTTTTTTGTGTTTTTAGGCCACAGTCTGCTCCTTCTCTCTGTACATTTGCTCAGCCCATGACAATAACCGAACCCTCTCATTCATCCCAAAGCCTCTCTCTGACACCACACTGTCTTTAACCAAAGAATTAACCCATGACACATCTGGCTCGTCCCTGTAATCTCTCACTTCGTTATGGTTATTGTTTCCATGGATTCCAAACGAAACACTTCTTCTCATCTTATTCAGCTCCTCTCCTTTCATCCCCCATTCTAGCTTCCCATTTGGAGATCCCCAATCCGAGAGATTCGACTGCGGTGCTGCTTGAGAAGCTGGTTTGAAACTCAAGCTGCGTTTCGCAAAGGCGGATGATCTCGCTTTCATCACCGCGACCGCTGCAGCTGCTGAAGATTCAAACCCGTGGTGAGGAGGCGGTTGTCTTACTGGGGAAGACGGATAATGTTGGTTCATGTTTTGACCCATCTGAGAATTCCTACTTGGAGAGGAAACATAAGACCCGTAAGTCTCTTCGACATTGTTGCCAAAACCACGGAGTCTCAGTTCCATCTCCATCTCCATATCGATATCTCTAGCGCTCAGTGTCGACTTCAATCTGCTTCCACCATTGAGCTGCAAAGCCGGTGGAGTAAGGGTATTGACTCTGTTCTGCCATGACCCGTTGTTTCTTGGAGATGAAGAAGCAACACCATTAGCCATGGGAGAAACCGGAGGAGTCGAAACTCCTGAAGTATATGCAAGAGGAGACAAACCCGGCATCATCTCCACACTGCTAAACGGAGACTGAGCTACGGCAGAGCCAGTTGAAGCATTAACGGGTCTCATCTCTTCACGTTTATGCGCAAAGAAACAAACTTTCCGCGCACAACCCGTCTCATCTTTACAAAGCCTGGTTTTATACTGCGCTGGGTGAAGCCATGACTCGAAAACCCCGTGCGCATACTCGCAAGAATCTCCTTTCGGGCATGACCCTTTACGGAACTCGGGACAGGGGACACACGTGTAAGGATACTTCCTCGGATCTCTCCTCCTCGCGTTCTCTCCCGGATGAACAAAAGCACACTCGGTCCAATCATGCGAATAAGCCCTGGAACACGGCTTAACCTTGAAGCTATACATCCTAAACTCATCACTTCCATAAACCCCTTCGTTAATATCCGGTAAAGACGCATCAGCCGGATACTTAGACACAATTTTGATCTCTTCTTCAACCGTCTCATCGATGATTCCGCCAACACCGCCTCCTCTCAGCAACAGCTCAACCGCTTTCCTCCTCGGAGTAGCCACGAATCTCGAAACTCGAACAAACACATCCAAAGGTTGATTCCCATTAGCATCAACAGAGTTAACCAAAGCAGAAGCATCAACCAAGACATTGATGACTTCAATCATATTCACAGAACAGCCAGCAACAGCACAGTGAAGCGCAGTGACTCTCTCGTCACCACAGGCTCTGGTCACATCAGATTTACCAGTGGAAACGATGAAATTCAAAACCTTTATGCTTCCATACATAGCTGCAACCATTAAAGGTGTTCTTTCTACAAGACCCATCTTCTTAGACCCGACCCATCTACAATACCATAAACCTGGCTCGTCCAAATCGAGCCCTTTCTCTTCAACATCTCTCTTGAACGAGTCAAGATCATCACAGGCGGCGAATTCGAGGAGACACATGGTTTCTTCTTCCTTTTGCCTTGATTCGATTTCGGTTAAGGTTCTTGAAGAGCAGAGATTGCTCTTTGGTCCACTGCACATAATATTATCCTGTGGATTCAAAAAAAAAAAAGATTGATGATGAGAAAACTGATAGAGAGAATAAAATCCCGATTTAAAACAAACTTTCTTTGTAACTTTTTCCATTTTCTAAGATTCTTATAGAGAAACTGATGCCGCAATTTTAGCCGATATTAACAAATAAAAAAGTAAAGTACTTTCTATTGCGACAAGCCAACGACCCTTTCTACTCTTCTCCGTTGAAAAATTTTCCAACAAAAAAAAAAAGAAAAATTCAGGAAATAAGTCAAAGATAAAGCAAGAAACTCGAGGATTTCAGTTCAAGAAACTAAAGACCAGACGAGTATTGAAGTTTTCTAGACTTGGAAAACGAATAAAACCCAGAAACGAAACAAAAGCTGAATATGATACAGAAGAAAATGGCACAAACCTGAAATGAAATTGAAAAGATTTCGAGTGAATAAAGTTGGGAGCTTTTTTTTTTCTTTTATTGATCGAATTAGGTGATGATGGAGAAACACAAGTGGGAAGTGGGATTGGGGTTTTGTAAGAAGAATGGGAGTGTGTGAGGATTCTTTAAAAGGTGCTTCGTTGCGATGAAGGAGAGAGGAAGCTGCCTTCTTTCTTTCCTTTCTCTTTTTTCTTTCTTGGTCTTCTTTTACTTCATTCTTTTTTTATTATTTTCTTTAGTTGTCTTTCTTTCTCTCTCCTCGACATATATATGGTTTTAGGTCAAAAGTCCAAAAAGTTGAAACCAAACTTTCAACGGTGAAGATTGTCGCTCTTCTGCTGACTATTCTACTCAAAATATTTGTATTTTTCCATGACAACTGAGTGCTAGCTGAGGCTACTGACATGGAATACAGTTCTTTTCTCTTGTTATTTTTAAAAATTATTTGATTATTCGTTTTAATGTTTGTTGGTGTAATCAAGGAGCACAATAATTTATTTTTTGTATTTGTGTGGGTGGAAATTGGTAAATTGGAGTTGGGGAATGGGGAGTGTTAAAGATGGGACCCACCAACCACTCATAACTAAAAAATTCTGACCGATTACGCCGGTAACCCGTCAACACGCGTGTGCGTGATCCACCACACACACACACACATAACACAACACTAAGCACGCGCTTTCAAGAGCACGTGAAAGAGACTTTTACCAGTCAACTCTACTACTTGCTCAACCTGTTTTTTTTTTCTTCACATGCTTTTATTATTAAGCTGTCTATTTCCATCCAAATCCGAGTCAAACCCAAATTAATTGAGCCAGAATCATTTAATAAGAGATTTAAAAAATCAATTCTCTATCTATGTTTTGAAGTTTTCTTTTTTAAATGTCTTTTTTAATTTTAGTTTATTAGTAAATGTTTTGCAAATTTTTGTGTAAAATTTAAATATAATGACACTTTATTACTAGTCTTTTCTTTTTGGTGCAATAATGGTTGAATTGTTTTAAGAATCTACACATTTGTATCTTAATCACCTTATATACTGTATTAATTAGAAGGAAAGAGAGTCAAGGACGCGTTCTCTAATCTTCGTTCCCTTTGAGTGGGCGACAAAAATGTCTTCACTTTGGCTGACCCCGCCCAATTTCATTGCCCCTTACTTTATTTGCCATTATTAAATTAAACACAGCCCAAATCTTTCTTCATCTTTATTTATAACTATCTTTAATTTTTTAATAACTGATCACACAAAACATGATTGTTAATGCGATCTTTGTGGGAATCTATGGAATTTCGGCAACTTGGAGTTGGGGGTCATATTGTCATATGCATAAGTTGGTTGAAGAGTCAAAACTTGGAATAAGAAAGACTGCATTTTGGGGTCAGGATCATTATTAAAATATTTCTAATGCAAATCTTCCAATTATTGGGGTTTTCCTCTATATGAATTTCCACAAAGTTTTTTTTTCGCTAAGTCAAAATTATGGACTTCAAAAGAACATGCAATTATTATAATGGAGATGTCCATAGAAAGACCAAGTAAAATACAAGTACTTCTGACGGAGAATCGAGATATCATTTTTTTTATTATAATAATTGTATGTTATCTAGAAAAACCAACGATTATGTATAATTATCTTCTGTGAAAATTGGATTATGGGAACTAATGATGTTTAAAGGATAATTTATAGGGTAGGAAATATATATATATATATATATTTGGGCAAAGGAAATATATTTATATGATCACAATTAACAAAGCCAATTTTGTTGGATCTTGCAAAAGTTCGTGCGTGTATCCCTCATGCACTAATCGAACTTTTTAAGGTTATTTCATATTTCCACTTGGGTTCATACAAAATACTAAATGGATAAAGTACATCGTCAGTATAATATGGAAATATAATGGAGAGATTACTGATTAGATCGTTTTGGTTCTAACTAATCAACAGTTCAAAAGGAGGTTAAGATAAAATGTAAAGGAAAGTTATAATCCATTATTTTAAATTTCATTTAGTGACATCTTGCTTAGCAAATGCAGTATGAATATTTCTTTTTGAAAAAACTAGTTTAATCCGATATAAATTGAGATTTGGATGGATCGTACCAAAGACGATAATGTATTTTTTTTTTAATCTTTTTAACAAGAAATTTCATTACTTTAGATTTTAGAACGATAGTGAACCATTTACTAAAGTAGTTTAACTAATAAGCTCATTCTCAGTTGGCAGTATTTAAACCCATGACTTTGAAATTTCTTTAATATTTTAGCAGCCAGCTAGTAGCTAGTAGTATACCAGTTGAGTTTTTTTTTTTTTTTTTTTTTTTTTTTGGTAAAAGATATACCAGTTGAGTTATCAACAACTGCATTTTTACATCAACTTTTTGTTACACTTCTTTGTCTTTTTGTTTTTCGTACATCGTAACATTTAAAACCCAGTTTTATAGTAAACATAGGAATTATGATAAAGAATGATGCAACCAAAATTCCCAACTTTTACAGTGATATAAGGTTGTCCTAGATTTTTGAGTAACCTGAATTACCCGAGTAAATTTGTTAAGCAGATTTCTAAGTTGGGCCTAATTTTAGAGATAAGAAAAGGAAATGGAAACTAGTTTGAAGCTGCTACTTCGGCCCAATGTACCCAAAGACAATAGGCCACTAATTTCTAATGACCCAATAGGCCAATACAGGCCGCAACTCATTTGCGATCATCGACTTTTGTGTCGATCATCTCAGGAACTAAGTCCTTTTTTTTTTTTTTGGGGCCTTCCAAATCATTATTAATATTTATTATAAACCAGTAACAGTGTCATCGTTTACAAATTGTCGAAGAAAATGACAAGAATGATATATAGACAACATAAATAATGAGAAGTAGTAGCATGTCTAAGCCTTTTTTAAAAGCGAAAATTAAAGCATATCAAATTAATTATTATAAATTTATAACTCAGTAATAACAAAAAGTTATATATTAAAAGAGAAACTCCACGTTTTATAATTACTTTTTATTTAATAAAGAAAAAACCCAGTATGTATATAAATGATGCAACTGGTACTCCAAATTGTTCTTCATCCAGCCTATCCACAGTGGTTGAAGCCTAATTAGTTTCTTATAGGCTCCCTGAGTTTGAGGTTTATATATATGTACTTATTGACAGAAAATAACCCTAAAAACCCTGTAAATATTTGGACTGATCCTACATGATCTGCATATATTAAAATATATGATTAGTACAACTAGTATTAAACACATAGCTGTAAGCAATGTTATGTGAAAGTTGCTGCAGCAATAATCTGCCAAATTTTTTTTTTTAATTATGAAATCAGATTTTATAGTAGTTTCGCTAAGTACTAAAGAAGAAAACAAGATGGTTAATATAACCTCCTTTAAACTAGATAAGTTATCACTTGATTAAATAAATAATTAAAAAAAATTTGCCCTCTATAAGATGCACCTTTTTGTTTATGAAGGGTTCAGTTGAGGATACAAGGCGGTACCGTAAAACACATATATAGTTGGTAGTATAACATAGTATTCAAGATTAATAAAAAAATGGTTTTGGTTTGGTCAGGCTAACCTTATAGTTTAGATTTTTTGAGGAATATTTTGATTTGAATAATGTAACAAACCGGCTCGATTTGTAACATGTTTAGGATCATATATGTAAAAATGTTTTGGTCTGGTCAGGCTAAACTTATAGTTTGTTATCCGTTTTACGATTTTGGGAATTATTTCGATTTAAGTTGTATAATAAAATCGATTGTAAAACGTTTAGTATTATATACAGTTTCTTTATAATATTAATTAATTATTGTATTATGTGAGTTTTTGATAAAACATAGAAATGGATGCAAAAAAAAAGAAAAGAGAAACGAAAACAGTAAGACGAAGTTGGCCGACATGACGTAATGACTTGGGAAAATTAGAACCACTTGTCTTATATTATATAGTTTGGTTATTGAATCTTGACCTAGTTAAAGAAAATGACTCAGAAACCACTAATATGTGGATTACCAAAAAAGACGTCGACTATTAAATATATTGAGATGACGATATGCTTCATGTCTTTCCGCTATGAAAATCGGTGTTTTCAAGATGTTGAATAATTGTGCCTCAGCTTTTACAACACGTGCTAAATTAATTCCCCAATATATCACTTCATGTCTTGAAGTTGCGTATACAACTGGTGCGATTGCTAAGCTATCTTTTTCATTTTTCACTTTTTGATTCGCTTCGTCAACATGGAAAAATATCATTATATCAAATATGATTTATCCGGAAAAATTTAGACATGTGCGGTAATCTATTTCGGATTATAGAAATACACTCTAGAAGATTTTTTTTCGTACGGCAATTAAACTAGTACTGATCCAAAGCAGGTCGAGTCTCGAACAGGTAGGATGGGCAAAGCTTAATTTGATTGTTTTAATAGTCAAATTTCAAGCGTTATTTTTATGTTTAGTTAGGATGTTTAAATTTGAATATACTCGTTTGAAAAAAATACACATTACGTACAATAAAACACATGAAAATATAAACAAGAGAGATGTAATTACCAATACTATTGAAGCTGAAGATGGACCTCTTTAACATCTTATAATAAATGAAAATAATATATTTTTCACATAATTTAGCAATATATAATTTAAAAAAAAAAAAAAAAAATCCATCTAAAAGTAAGAGCAGATACATGACCATTGACCAATACCAAATTTAGAAACAAATCCATGCAAATCCGTAAATTACGCATAACCCTTTTGATCTACCATTCTATTACATGGATCTTCGTAACCAACTGCCCAAAAAAAAAAAAAGAAAGAAAAAAAAACTACCCATAAACTTGAGCTCCACATGCATGAACCTATATTAAAATTAAAGACCACACACATGTATTAAGTATAAAAGTGCCCGATGTTTTTATCTTTTAAGAAAATAAAACGTTAACTGTAGCTAATCATAATTAAAATTGTAGAACAAAAATCAAATCATTGTTTCTCAATTTCACGATGAAATTTTGAATCATACAGAGTTGATTTTTTCCCAGCTCATATTTTTCAAACAAAACCTAAACAACTATTAGAATAAAGATATTTCAAACCAAACCAAAAAGTATTAATATATATCTATGAGTTTATGACCAGCTCTTGTAGTACTTCCCTTGTTTAAAAAAACACAAATTTTGTTTCTAAAACACTATTCTTTTATATTTTGGTACTAAATATATTCCAAAATCTCTAACTAATCTATTGTTTAAGAATATTTCTCTTTTACATCGTTTGAAAACATTCGTAAATTTCAGATATGTCATAAATTTTCAAGAACCTATATATAAACCGTAAAATAACAATAATGCGGTAGCTCTTTTTTTTTTTTTACATCTAATGCGGTAGTTCGAAATCCAGATAATTTACAAGTCGATATCACATGACTTCAAACGCACTATTGTATCACAAGCGGCCAATCAAAACGTAACTTCTGTTCAGTCAGTGTGAAGTGGCTTATTTCTATTGGAAGGCTATGATTGCTGCTCTATCTTCTTTGTCTTTTTCGTGCTTCCATATGTTTTGCTGTCTGTCATCGACTTTTCCGACAAGATCCACTGTAAGTTTTAACTTCAACTAGGGAAATTGATAAACAGATAATAAAAAGCCTTCGGATTTCATTTTTTTCTGGTGATTGTTCAGTCTCAAGTTTATCCAACAAAACAAGTTACAAAACCATCCATTGAGATTTTCTAACAAAAGACTGAAGCAGTATATGCAGAAACACAAATCCCCACGTTTTTGTCATATGATCAACAGTAATATAATTGAAAGTTTGAAACCTCACCCAATCACTCACATGAAAATTAGTTTTGTACCGATCACTCGTTTAAACAGTTTAAAAACAAAAAAAAAACAAATTATATCACGCTTTCACTAATAGCCTCATCTCAACGAGGACAAGATTCGCAAGAGTTTATCACGCTTTCCTTTTTTATCACGCTTTTTCTTTGCACATGCCGACATCGCGATGGTGGGCAATTAAATGTTCAAGTTTAATGCACATAAATGAGATCACGTCGTGCTGAATTTGGTTACGGCGCCGAAATGCATACGCATGCAGTTTACATTTTTACATATCACCCTAATTAACCACATCCACATTATTCAATTGATTATTTTTTGGATCATAACCGATTTTCGAATATAAAATGTGTTTATATCTGCTTTGTTTTATTGTGTATAAATGCTCTCCAGATGCCGTCGGAGTTAAGGCCATTAACTAATTTGCAAATTTTCCTTATTTTATCTGGAATCTGGATCGTACAATAACATGGAGGACTTGATTTATTAAAATAGTTTATAATACACATATTTTAGGGCAGCAGTAGAAATTTTAAAATCACTTACAAATTTTGCTGCAAATTTTTTTTTTTTTGTCAAACATCTGATTTCATTAAATTAAAAAGCCTCAATCTCTATAATTAGAAGATGAGTTACAACCAAAACAAAGGAAATACAAAGTAACAAGACAACCAATGCCAAAATGACCACCAAAGGATGGTTAAAAGAGGGATAGATAAGATACAAATCATAAAAAGAGAACATAAGAGAGTCCACAAACAAGTATGATCTCGACAGCTTCTTGATTGATTGCTGCAAAAATTTATCATTTAAGATTTTAACTTGTTAAAAATCATCCGCAACTCTTTTTTTTTAATTTTGAAAGCCAAGTATAAGATACTTCATTCTTTTGTTAAATCAAGCCACAGTTAACACTTTGACATCTAAATATAACAGTTTAATTATAGTTAGAACCTCAACCAATCGACACTTGCAACCTTACTTTATTTAGTGGGAAATTTGAATTTCATATATACAGCACGAAAATCTATATTAAGTACAAGTACTGGTTTTCTTTTGGCACTGTATTAAGATAGTCTAATATAAAAACGTGAGAAATTCAATAAATATCCTCGACAATTGGCCTCGACATTTAACGTCGACCTCATCTAAATACTTTTATTTTTCTGTGGTCATAAAATTGATAGGTTGCCAAGTATCTATCCCTTAAGTAGATCTCCCCGTTTGTCGTTTATATACATTGTTATGCAACATTACCAGTGTCCTAAACTCGTCCTTAGATAATTTTTTAAGTAAATTTAAATCCAAAATGGGTAATGAAAATAGGGACAGACCTTATTTAGAGACAAAATCAATCCGTTCTTAAGTAAGGTGGCACTTACTGGACACAAATATTAATATAAAAACTTAAGAACACATTGATCATCCAAAAATATTAATATAAAAACTTAAGAACACAAATATAAATGACCATTGATAATGTTGCTCTTGCATTGACTCGTTGGCGTCAAATTCAAGACCGGCACTTCATTTTGAATAACTAATCTCGATTACACAGATGACAGACCCAATGTTTTGTTGTGGTCTTAATAAAGTAATAGAATAGGTTATAAGAATTATTCGAATGTATTTAAAAGACGACTCGGATCATATAGCTCTTATGATGTCTTTTTTAATTTCTTTTTCTTATTTCTTTTTTCTTATGATGTCTAACCGAACTGAAATGCATATGAATCTAACTTGCGATTGTGCTTGTGTTCTGTTATTATAACTTTATGTTGAGTTTATATATAGAAAGCATAACAATTTCGTTTAAATTAGTAAATATATTTTATTTTGGAAATTATAAACACAAACACGTAAACATTAATTTTTAATCTAATTTTTAATCTAGTCATATAAAACAAATAGTGCATGTTTTCTTTTTGCAGTGGATGAGACTTGATCTCTGGCTTCGCCAAGGAAGATGATTTTTCAACTGTTGTACTGTACAACTTGCCTATAATTAATTAATTTCACATATTATTTTGTAAGTTAATTAATTACTAAAAAAAAAAGAACCCATTAATTATGTTGATGTTAAAAAAATAAACCCATTAATTATGCATGCCTCTCTAGCTTCTCTATTTATATGACTTCCTTATTACCCCTTCACTCATCCTCAGCCTCCTTCTTCATCTCTCTTTATCAACAAGTAACCAAAGCCATGAACATCTTCCAAGACTGGCCTGAGCCTATAGTCCGTGTCCAATCCTTATCTGAAAGCAACCTCCGAGCCATACCAATCCGCTATGTCAAGCCTCTATCTCAGCGTCCAAACATAACCCCTGACAACAAACACAACCCTCACACCTGCACCACCATCCCCATCATTGACTTAGGTCGCTTATACACAGACGACATAACTCTACAAGCTAAAACGCTTGACGAGATCTCAAAGGCTTGTAGAGAATGGGGATTTTTCCAGGTGGTGAACCACGGGATGAGTCCTCAGCTCATGGACCAAGCTAAAGCAACATGGAGAGAATTCTTTCATCTTCCCATGGAGCTGAAAAATATGCATGCTAATTCGCCGAAAACTTACGAGGGATATGGAAGCCGACTAGGCGTAGAAAAGAATGCTATTCTTGATTGGAGCGATTACTATTATCTTCATTACCAACCTTCGTCTTTGAAAGATTACACCAAGTGGCCTTCCTTGCCTCTTCATTGCCGGTATATGTTGCTTCAAATTTTCTTCTTACTTAATTAGTTGTCATATTAAAAGGGATTTATCCACGTTTATGAAGCTTTTCCTTTGTTAATCTTTTATTTCTAAGCCTACTTAAGTAACTCTTACTTCACACTATATATTAAATTAAACCTAGGATATTTTTTCAATTAATTCTCTTTGTGCATAAACTATTCATCTTAGAAAACAAAACCGACGTATACTAGTCCGAATTTTTAATGGGTTATTAATTCATAACGCAAGCACATGTTACGAACATACTAGTTGTTCGATCGAGCTATAATATCTCAATATTTATTCAAAGTCTTCAAAAGATAACAAAAACCGAACTTTTCAATTATTTTTTCCATGCCAATAAATTATATAGGGATATAGTGGAGGCTTACTGCAAGCAAATGGTGAAACTATGCGAGAATTTGATGAAGATATTATCGAGAAACTTGGGATTACAAGAGGACATGCTTCAAAATGCTTTTGGTGGTAAAGAGGAATCAGGAGGATGTTTAAGGGTGAATTATTACCCAAAATGCCCTCAGCCGGAGTTGACTCTTGGCATCTCTCCGCACTCCGATCCCGGCGGATTGACCATTCTCTTGCCGGACGAACAAGTCGCCAGTCTTCAGGTCCGTGGATCCGACGACGCTTGGATTACAGTCGAACCAGCTCCTCATGCTTTCATCGTTAACATTGGTGACCAAATTCAGGTGACTGTTTTATTTGGTTCGTTTTCCATATTATATATAACTTCAGAATTCTAAACCGAAATTCAAACTAAACAAATTGGTCACTTTTGCTGTTTGTTTTTAACTTCTTTCATTAGCTAACCATAACATTCGAATCCCCCATAATAATTAGACTCAAAATATCAATAATGATAAGGAAAAGAAAATATCTTAGGTGTTCAAAAAAAAAAAAAAAAGATAAGGAAAAGAAAGTAGTTATCACGTGGAGGGGACTTAATTTTCATCTTCTTTTTTGCTTGATATTGTTATGAGTTTTGATAAAGCACGTGCATGCATCTTACTTCTTCATCTTTGTTTTCTTTTTTCTTTTCCATTTTTTCATAAAGTTAATGGGTAATAGAAGAAAAAAAAAACCTAAAGTTGATGGGAAACATAAAGTTGATAAGGTATTGGTGAAGCCACGTCGTCATATTCGTTTCCGTTCATTAATTAATTCGACATGTGCCTCTATAAAAGGAAAAAGAAAAGGTCCAACAAAAGGAAAAGAAATAAACAATTTCAACGACTAAGACGCGCTCACTGTTATTTACATGTTTCAAACGTGCTAAAACCAAAATCGTCGATTTAGTCAAGCAAGAATAATTTTGTTTTTCTTTCTTCGTTTTGATACTGTATTATATTTAGCACAAATATATTTTATATATATATCAAATCCGAATTACAACCATACTGATAAAAGAATTATAAAAGTATATATCAGGGTGTTCTTTTTCAATATCTCGCATTATTTGGATTGATATAATATTTAATGAACGTTGAAGATATATTTTGTTTTTTGTAGATGCTAAGCAATTCAATATACAAAAGCATAGAACACAGAGTGGTCGTGAACCCTGCAAATGAAAGGTTGTCGTTGGCATTCTTCTACAACCCAAAGGGCAATGTTCCGATCGAGCCATTGAAGGAGCTAGTAACCGTAGATTCACCTGCTCTCTACTCCTCCACCACATACGACCGCTACCGTCAATTCATTCGTGAGCAAGGCCCACGTAGCAAATGTCATATCGACGAACTTAAATCCCCTCGATAGTAGAACGTGCGTATGTTTGATTTATAAATAATGAACTATGTTTTCTTTTTAAATACATAATGAAGTATGCTTCTTTTTATCTGTTAAATAATGTACTATATAATTGTGTTGTTATGCGTGGATGTTTCCATTATGTTTTAGGATATGGGTTCGATGGGCTTTCCTCCTTTTTGTTTTTTTTATTTGTTTATATGTTAAAATATTGTGTGTTTTGATTAATAATATTGTGTCTTTTGTAAAAAATAACTGATGTTTTATGTTTATGTCATATTTTGAGGATTTGAGGTCTTTTTTCTTATAGTATATGTGAAGGATTCTCATTGGCAAGTGCATCATTTGTAGCCAGAAACTTTAAGTTAAAGCTCTCGAAGCCAACCACTATAAATCATTTTCGGGAAATGAGTTATCTTTCCAAGTGACTTGATTACTCATTTTTTTTTAGAACCTATATTATAGTGTTGGTCTTTTCACATATTTTCGTGTAGATCATAAAAAATAAAAATTCAAACATTTTCCAATAAAATAACGGGAAATAAACGTGGATGTCTTAAACTTTAGACACGCAAACAGACGAACGTCGCGATCAATGAATAGACGATGAGTTTTGACCTCGTGCAGATGCAGCCAACCCATAACAACCCTTTTTCAGTGCTACGTACCTATAATCAAGATATAGAAACCCTACTCTACTACTTTCCTTTATTTTTATTTTAATGACCTCCTAATTAATTCCATTAGTTTTATCCGAAACCGTTTACTAATCTGCGACTTTTCCATAGCAAATAAATAACAATATGAAATTTTACCCCCCAAAAAAAACAACAACATGAAATAATTTTAGAGATTTCGATATTGGTATACTGCGATCGAGACCTACTGAAGAAAAAAATAGTTTTGCCGCTAGTTACAAAAACAGGCAAATCTCCTATAAATAGTCCGTTTAATCAATAAAAACCACAAACTCTAGCTCCTCAACCAGAAATATATACATATATATATAATCCTTTTTAGTTCAACCCACACTAGCCCTTCTAATACATTGAAGCTCATATAGACTGCGAACACATCAAACTTTACATTGGTTGATATCATACTGATTCAAATCAAGGTTCAAAACATAGTCTCATATATATAAATTTAAAACTCTTGCAATTTCATTGGAAGATCCAACACAAGGTCTCTAAAAATCATAATTATTCCATTAACTCTATTAGTTTCGGTGCTTTTGTTAAATGGATGGACTCAAGTTTGTGTTCTGAATTATATTTCTATGCTTTAATTTTTTTTTGCCATGGAACTTTTAACTAGATATATAATCTTTTATTGTAAATCTAACATGTATTCATTTTAAATAAAATATTAAACATTCTTAACAAAAATATAAAATAAAAATTTAATACATATATGTAAAAACCATAGGATATCATAGCTAATTAAGAAGTCGAATGAAGTATAATTCAAATAAAGCTTTTACCAAAGATAAGATTATGGCGAGTACCAAATACCAACTAGAGCTTCAAGCATATGACCTTTCAAGGCTTTCTTCAGCTCCTCGACCATACCACTGCTGTTCTCTCACTGCTCCACCGATAAGCTCTCGATCTCCCGTTGTTGTTGCTGCTGCTCCTATCAGAGTCGTGGTATATACTTTGAACCTTAATCTATCGTTGCTGGCGAGAAATAAAGGTGAAAGTTGCAAGATAAATATAGTTGTGAAATTGCTTGTCAATACTTTGAAGTCTCCGGTACATCCGAAAATCATGCTAAATTGTAAAATACAAGAGCTGAATCGAGAGTGTACCGTTAGTTTCTTCCTCCAAAACATTTATCTTCTGTACAAAGTACTTGGATAGTGGAAAGCTGAGGCTTCTTGCAACCTATATAAACCATAGTAGAAGAAAAACAAAAAAAATTGGTGCATCAGCATTTTCTTTGTATTACCCTTTGTTATATGACTCAACAGTTGCAATTTGCAAATAAAGTCTGTTACCTTCAGAGCCAGATCTTCAGACACCATAGAACGGTACCTAACAGAACCTTCTAATGGGCAGCTTCCACTTTTTATTAAAAAGTTTGCATCACAAAGACTTGACACTTGCACCAGAATATCAGACATGAGGTTGTTACTCTCTCTGTCGTAACCCGTCCCGTCTTCTTCTTCTTCTTCGTCCTCTTCCCTCACGGAGGCAATACATTGGAATATAGCTAATAGTCTTTCCAGTGGAAAGCTTCCAGGCCCTTTCATGACTGCTTCCTGCTCTGCAATTTCCTTCTTTTCCATCGATTTCTCAGAGGCCCTGACAAGGAAACATTGTGAAGAAAATATCAGATTCTTTTATTCAAATGCATCACCATTACTCTTAATTACATGCTTTTACTACACTTGTTATCATCAGTGGATCAAATCATTTTATATTAAGCAGTTTTTGATAACTTACTTCTGCTTTCTTTTACGATTATCCATGCCCCCTGTGGAGTCAAACATGGAGGCGTCTAGCGTTGCTGGGTTTCTTGAAGCGAGAAATGCCGCAATAAGAAGATACTTTGCTGAAGTAGACATATGGAAGTCCAATATTTCACGGTTTTCAGAACTGTAGCTGGCTTTCTGCCTTCTTTCGCCTCTGAATATCTCATTTAAAGAGGGAGCGGTTTAAGATGGCTATACAACCTTCTCTGCATCTCTTCATTGGGTGAAATCCCTAAATCATCAAGCGGTTCACAATACTTTCTGAACAATGATGAGAAGATAGTAGACAGTTCCTCAACCCTCCTGGTGACCCTACAGAATGGTCTCAACACAACGCTGTTTGATACCAAAAACAACATCAGTAAACAATAATGTGTAGAGAATAGAGGAAAGCTACTAGGGAGGAAAGGTTGCACTAAAGCCTTACTCGAGGAATGCAGAGTACAACTTCCGGTTAGCTTGATTCCTCAAGAAAATTTGACGAAGATCATCTTCAGAATATTCAGGAAAATAAAGAGGGATAGGGTCTGTGAATCCCATGTTTGAGTTATACAAATCTGGTGGCAATCCGCTGATAAGTATTATACCAAGTTGAGGCATCTTCAAAACAGAATACAAACTGAAAAGAAACTGGAGAATCGTAGAGCCTTTGTCCCACTCTCTGATAAGATCCACATTGTCAAGTATTAGGTATACCATCTTCCCCATGGGCTTATTTGATCTTGAGATTCCGGAAGCAGAGTCGAGAGTTTCTATCACATTACTAAGGGATTCCCGAAACAAGTTGACAAAATCAGATGGCTTGTCACATCGTTTCGCACTAGTATACCCATTTGAACAACACTTGCTATGTAGCAACAACTGATTCAGGATCGACTCAAACAAGATACAAGGATTGTAACATGTACGACAGCTTGAATAAACAAAGGGGCTTCGACTAAAAACAAACTAAAGCCTAGGTTGGGGCTTTTGTAATTTTTTTTTCTCATCAATTTAAATAGCAAACCATTTCTTGAAGGAAAAAAAAAAAAAAACAGTAGAACAAAGGAGTAAAGAGAGCATCAAATCGATGGATGATTGAAAAAAAATTAAGTTGAGAAAACAAAAATTTGAATAGCATTCAATTCATTTATCTGCGAAATAGTAGATTAATGAGTTGAACAATTTTTTTTATGATTTATTTATTTTTTCAAATTTTGAGTTGAATAGGTTGAATATTTATTTTTTCAACTTATACATTTCAAATGGTAAAAAATTAGTTAAATTCTCATTCAACTCTTTCAGTTTCTTAATTTAAGTCAACAATTTTGCAACCTAATAAAACTTAAAAATTAATGTAAGAAAAATCTAAAGGGTGAGTTGCAGTATGAATTCTGTTAATCTTATCCAAAATCGTAAATTGGTGTAATATGAAATAGTCTTAGAGATAAGACAAAAATGTCTTCTTCTATCTTACTTGATGATTGTCGATTTGGGGCTAGAGAGAGCGACTGGCCATTTAAAGTTGCAAGCATGTGCTCGTGTGTGTGTGTGGACGTGTCTCGAATTCTTGTAGCAATGAGTGGATCATATTAATTAACCAAATACGATAACAATGAGATTAATACAAACAAAAAGTGCCACGTGGATAGTTGGAATGTGTCAAGTTTTCACTGATTGCAATCCTCGAAAGATTAATGCAAAATGATTTAAGAGATAGGCTGATTATGGAAGACATAACCATTAATTGGAACCTAAGCAAATTAAATGAGAGGAAATCAAATGCTATCTCAAGTTGGTACAATCATGTTCCCTGAATTGAGCCAAACCCAATCTAAAATCAAACCAAACCGAGATAAAGTCCGGTTTAAGGAAGATGCGTCCATAAAGATGGAGACGAAAAGGAAAGATGCAAATAAATAAACGAATGAGTCAGTGAATGACCGAAGAAGCGTCTTCGTACAGTTTATAAATCTGTATTTTCCTATTGACTCTATTTTCCTTTTTAACTCCCACCCTCATTTTTATGGCGCGTGTATTTCACGTCCAATTCTCCAACTGTATTTTTAGTTTTTAGTTATTTTTTTTTTCTTCCTCTTTAACGATATTTTCCAATAAAAATAAAATATAAGTGGGTTTGAGTGACCTTTGCAACTTTGAGCAGCTAATAAAATGGTTATATAAGAGTATGAATGGTGATCTAAGCTTGGAGTATTCAGTATTCGCTATACTTTAGACACTCTAGTTATATTTGCTATATTAGTCATGATTTTATGATTAAACAAACTAAATTATTATTAATTCCGTTTGATGTGTAGTTCGTTTTCGATGTTAGAAGCATTGTAATGATACTATATTATCCTAATTCTTACCAATACTAGTAATATTTAACAAATAGTAGATGATTCATGATTGCATAAAATAGTACTGTATTGGGCTAGTTGGTCAGCCATTGTATTCAAGAAATGATTCATACAATATTAAACATACAAAAAATGGTTGGCTAACAAAGATGTCAACAATTTCGATATAATTAGGCCATTTTGCTATGATTTAAACGTCTTCCACCAGTCTTGGCATATTTGTCGTCTCTCGAATATTTACTCCATGATTCGTTTAAATATTTTCATAACTTTTCTTAACTTCAATAAAAGTCCATAAATAAATCATACAAATCGTCTTTACTCCACATATAATAATTCTAATTAATTCGTTTTGGCATCATCCTAGTTGGCATCCTTTGAACATTAATGAAATTTTCAATACCGAAAATAGTTATGTCCTTAAATCTTAATTTAATGACATAAAATTATAAAACAAATAAAAAGGGATTCCAAAACGCACCAAGTGGGGGGCGCGTGGGATAATTTCATAAATGTCTTTTCTCAAAGGACTTTGATCGAACCATCGCCATAGCTTCTTCGCACATCTCTCTCTTAATTATATCAAAATTATAATTAAATAGTATATTCAATTGATTGAGAAAGCAAACGAAGAAGAAGAAGAAGAAGAAACCCAAAATCCTTTTGATTGCTTCGTTTCTTCTTCAAGTCTCTATTCCTCTCTCACCTTTTCTTTCAGATTCCAACGATCCTGAGCCCAACTCTCATGGCTGAGTTGACTCAGGCCGATGTTGTATACTCGCCTCGTTCGCTTCAAGTGTGGAAGACTCTGGTGAACTGGCTCGCGTTTTTCTATCAGATCTTCCTTCAGATCCTTCGTGCCGTTGGTTATCATCCTCTTCTCTCTTCTTCTGCTAAAGCCACCGCCGATGGTTTCAAACCCTTACCGGCTATTGAGTTGCTTGATAGGCCTGCTGATTCTCCCACCACCGTCGATATCGCCTCCACCACTTCTTCTTCTTCTAACGATGGCGGAAGCAGCCGCTTCCAGAGACTCAAGGTTTGTTTTTGAATTGGTCAAAGTCTTTTTGGAATTTGTTTGATTGATTTTTTGACATTTCTTTGCTTGCTTGAAGAAATTTTGCTCTACGGAGTTTAGAATATCTGAACTCTAATTAGGCTCAAAGCACACTTTGTTAGCATGATACACAACATCAAAATATTTGTTCCCTTTTCGAATTTGAGATGGAGTGATTCGTCTACTGGTTTACTTCATCCTTCATAAAGAGGTGAAAATTGTTTAGTTTCATGTGATACACATGTCTGTAGTTAACCTCACAAGTTGATGCGTAGCGTAGCATATGTTGATGGAACTACTTTTGCTGATGAGATTATTGCTTTTCCCATTGTGACATTCATATAATCATGCGTGATAAGCAGGTGTTACTCAAAGTAATAGTAGTATGCTATGAGTATATGTGTTTGGGACAGATTATTCTTTGATTTATAGCCTTTTGAATATCGTGTGTCTTCCTGATTTAGGTACTAGCTCATCAATATCTTTACGTACATTTGACATGTGAAACCTTTTCTGACGGTATTCTCATAGCATCACTCACGTTGAAAGCCTACTTTTATGTAGATTAAGTAGCCTTTGATTGCTTAGTTAGTTTCATCCTCTGGCAAACTAATTTGATTCTCACTGACCTTACTGACTGTCAGCAGTATTACGCAGATTTATGGTCTTTTTTTCTGGAGCCAATTAGAAATATTCAGTAGCTATTGGTAGTGTTAAGAGGAGTCTGAGAATTGAAAATGTGTTGCAGGTAGTTCTAGACTTAGATGAGACGTTAGTGTGTGCATATGAGACTTCGAGTCTACCTGCTGCTCTACGCAATCAAGCCATTGAAGCCGGGTTAAAGTGGTTTGAGCTGGAGTGCTTATCATCAGACAAGGTTTTTTTCAGAACATGTTCTTGTCAAGTTAATTCACTTTTTGTTGATTTTCCGTATTATGACACAAGTCATTCTTGTTTCTGAAGGAATGTGATGGGAAACCTAAGATCAATTATGTCACCGTCTTTGAGCGTCCTGGATTGCACGAGTTTTTAGAGCAACTCAGCCAGTTTGCCGATCTTGTTCTGTTTACTGCTGGTCTTGAAGGTCTCTTGGTTTACTTTCTAAGTCTTGTGTACTGTTCTCAAATTTATGCTCATATATAATTCTAACAGTTCAAAAACTTCATACTTCCCGCCTGCAGGATATGCGAGACCGCTTGTGGATAGAATAGATACCAGGAAAGTGCTCAGCAACCGACTTTATCGACCTTCAACAGTCAGCACGTAAGTTATCCTGAATTGGGTTGCTCTGTTTTATTTTTTCAAAAAAGGTTTATTGAGATTTTTATACATTGTGTGCAAATTCCTGATCAGGCAATACCGAGATCACGTAAAGGATTTGTTGAGCACATCAAAGAATATGTGTAGGACGGTAATTGTCGACAACAATCCTTTCAGCTTTTTATTGCAACCATCAAATGGGATTCCATGTATTGCATTCTCCGCTGGGCAGCCAAATGACACTCAGGTCTCTATTAATTATTACTATTCTCATACATTTTGAACCCTTAAGATTATTATGCCTCTTGGAAACTAATCGGATTATCAAACGTGTAGCTCTTGGACGTTATTCTTCCACTTCTGAAGCAACTATCAGAAGAAGTAGACGTGAGGCCGACACTTTATGATCGGTTCCGCATGCCTGAATGGTTTGAGAAGCAAGGCATACCACCTTCGTGCTGGAATCCTTAATCAGTGAAGCGAAACCGAAGATATCAGTAATCTCTGGTCCACACAAAAAGGGCAAGGGACTTGTTTGGTACAGTAGTTTCAGCAATGGAAGCCACAGGAGAAGGAAGGCACATAAACTACCATTCGTATTGTCTATAATCCATGGTAGATTCCTTTATAAGATGAACTCTTTTACACATTCTTGACTTCAAGTCATTCTTGTAGCTTTCTCTGTAATTTTGTTAAATGATCAAGCATTTTTTTCTGGGTTGGTTCGGTTTGGATATACCGACTTATGGATTAAAACTGAAGTAGAAACTGGGTCTGGTATGAAATTAAACAAAAGTTTATTTTGCATGACATCAGACCAAGCTACATTCCTAACTATTTTCAAATAGATAATTCAAATCACAGTTGAAAAAAAAAAAAAAAAGATAATTCAATTCACATGATACTAGTAGACCATGACGGTTCAATCTACAAACTTAACTTCAAATTTTAAAATATCACATCCGCAATCTAAGAAAAGTGACTTATTAAAGAGTATGAATCGTATAAAATGACATATTTAACATGATCCAGCAAAAAGTATTTGCCTTAGAATAAAATCATGAATTGAGTTGAAAGTTATGTCAGGATCCAGCAAAAAGTATTTGAGAAAGATTAGCAGTGTTCCTAATCTTAGCTAGCAGACATTATTACAATCTCCTTCCCTAAACAATACCCTTTTATCAGTTTTAAAATAGATAAAACATTTAAAGTTTTATTTAATACATTTTTACAGGTCAAAAGAGTTCGTGAGTTACATTACAAGACCTGTCATGTTCCTATTTCTTATAATAAAATGTATTTTTGCAACTAATCTTTTATTTTATGGTCGGCCCTTCTCATGTTTGTTGTTAATAAGTGGATCGTTGTGAGCTGTGCTTAGACTTCTAAGGCTTCTCTTTTTGCACATCTAAATTAATTCCAACTACTCCCATGAATTTTACTTCTTTCCTCATTTTATTTGCTAGTTTCTTTATTTAGTACTATATTATTTCAGTTTCAGCTGGACACCAATATCAGGAACAAAGACGCGTGATGGAAATTTGGAAATGGCATTGAGAGATTTAGAGATACATACATTACTTTCACTGAAATGTGAGGTTGAAAAATCATATGCCTCCGGAAAAAAATAGATGTTTCATATAACTTCATGTTTAAGAAATCTATTTCTTTTAGTTTATTAGTAGGTCACTGGTTTGCTTTGAGTTTTAGATATAGTGTCGAATTAATTTCGTACGCTTATTCAAGATTTTGGAACTACTCTTGCATGCGTTTTAGTGATTAGAGAAATAATATTCTCACTGTTTGAACAGTGCAAAATTAATTAGATAAATTTGCTTTAGTAAAAGGGACGTGTGACGTGATTATTGTTATGCAAAACAATATAAACGGTTTGACAATTTAGTTCCCTAATATATTGTTGTACGGTTTGACATTTTTTTGTCGCATATGTTACTTTTTAGAATTGAACTATTGCAACCAATACCAGCACTCTTAATTATATTCAATTAGAAGAAAGATTATGAAAACTGCAGCCTATATGAATCACTCGGGGTGGTTGAAGGTATCTTAAAAATACAAATTTTTAAAAATATTATTGGTTTTAGTTCCAGTTTTCCAAATGTATATAAAAAAATATAACATTCGATTAACTAATTCTTCACTTCCTGGTTTTGGCAAAAAAAGTATTCCATAACAAAATTATGAAAGACTTAATTACAATAAGTCATATAAATCGAACGTTGAGTAAAAAGTATTAATAAATAAACAAATTATGGTGATTTAGTAGTTGAAAAATTCATTAGACTTGGAGAACATGATATGTGTTGTCCCCACTACGATTTCAATCTAGGTTGATTACTAGAAATTTGAAGATCGATATAAGTTTTGGTTCGAAATATTCATGTTATATAATTAGAAAATACAAAAACGTTTTTTGTTGTTATCATGTTTTACAACATACAGACATACAGTATGTGGTCTAACAGTTGGACCATGAAGTCTTCTTTCCAATGATATCTTGAGAAAAAACTTTATTTTCGAACCAAAAAAACTTATTGACGCAATACATATATTTCATTAGACTTGGTCAATTAATTAGTCCCCTGATTGTTAGATTAGATCATTAGGAAACTGATTTTATTATAGTTGACCTAGCAATCAATCCACTTGAATTTTCACAAATGGTTGAATATTTTCCAAATGATTGTTCTAAAACCATTTATATCAAATTTTATTATATCATATTGCCATTAAATCAAATAAAACATCATTTGAACAAAATAAAAAGAAAAGAAAAAAAACAAACAACAACAACAACAAAAAAAACTTTATATTCGAAGACGTGAAGTTCACGCAAGTATGTGTGTGTAGTCGTACATATCTTACCCATATGTGGTTTTCAATATAGACACAATATTGATACCGAATTGAATTTATACAAAATTTAAGCAAAAACAAAAGAGGCAGATGACGTATAATATATAAAGGTGAGGGGATACAAGTCAAAACTTATTATGACGAGTGTTTGAAGGGAAAAGGGGAAAATGTGTGCATAAGAAAGATTCAGAGAAGGTTTCTATCCCAAGTCTCCATGTCAGTCGTAACACTCCATCTAATTGTGGTCTCAGCTTTGACTTCAAATTCTTTCCTATAATTTGAATAATACCAACCGGTTAACTGCAATATTGAACCGCACCATAACTATTTAGTAATTTAAAACAAATCAACGAAATCACGCTATCAAAAATTCAGTAGAAGTTCTTTGGTCAAATAGAGGCAGCTATAGAATGAGTTTTGCTTTATACCGTCGTTTTCAGTTTATCATTTCTTCTCTCAGCTTCGTACTTTTCGTCACTCAATTGTCTTTATTACAAAAGCGGGACTCCGTAAGAAAGTACATGCGCGTTAAAATCCAGAAATCATTCTTTTCCTCAATTTCTCAAAATATTTGTTGGCAATCATATAAAGTATAAAATATGATATGCATCAAATTTCCTTGATATACAGTATAATCATAATTCATAAAGGTTCAGTGAAAATGCATTTAGTTTCCACCTCTAATACCATGTAGTGTAACAGTAGAAACAGAAAAACTGTATATCACAAAACAGAAAGAAAAAAGAAAAAAAACCTTCATAAATAAATTTATTTTAAAATATTTAAACAAGTAAATAACCAAATAATTTGCCGAAAATAAAAATAAATAAGTAACGATTTTTTTTTTGTAGAAAAAATAAATAACGAAATAAGAGCATTTTTTTTTTAGGCCACAACTGGCCGGTCCATTAGCCTAATTTCTACAATTAAATTGTAAAGTCGGGGACTCGATCCCTGGTGTGATGATGTCTGTCCTCTGTGGACTTATCATTTGCCACTACACCAAGATTACTTCACTAACAAAATAAGAGCATGTATATACAGTATGAATGGTGAGATTGAAAAAGTGATTGTAGAAATATTAATTTAAGATCTATAATAGTTTTATTTTTCACGATTTCTATAGCGTAAGTTTTAATGGATCAAACATATGGTGCAAAGGAACTTTTGCTTTATGGTAATAGATTTTTTCATTAATGATCTATCTAACTATAAGATTTCATTGATTTTATTTTACTGACAAACAAAATATAATTGATTCTAAATTGACCCACCGATGGGTGGACATTGATTATTTTAATATTGTAACAAATTAAAATTAAGGATAGTTTTTGAACGAGGAAGTTCTAGGTGAAGAATAAATATATTGAATTCGTTACTCTAGATAATAGATATGCAGAGTTAGTCAGACACAGAAATATACAGTTTAATAACTTCACAGAACCAAAAAGAAAATCATTTTGGAAACATTTGTCTTTTTTTTTTGGGACAAAGGAAACATAGACCTTATAGTTTGAATTATAAGAAATATATATACACTTTACTGTTTACATGTCAATATAATTTAATTTTCTTCATATTATTCACACTACTTTTGTATCGTATGAGCGGTTGTTGCATGACTAATATAAATCTACCATATTATAATATACGCATATATACAACGTAGTAGTTGTGGTATTTAAATATTGAAACGGTCCAAAGAATTCAATTCAAATTTCTTTGAGAATCTTTTTGTAAAAACGACCATTAATAGGAAAAAAAGAAGATAATTTGTTAATTAAAGATATATCATAATTAATTAATGACCAATAACACTCTTGACAAAGATACTGAATTCCCTTTTTCAAAATCTAATAATTACCATGTTGTACAAAATTTAATTTACACATTAATGTTGTAATAAATAAAAAATCAAAAGAAAGACTAAAGAAACGTGACACTCGAACATATTTAAAAACGCAATTCTCACTAATTTTGTAATTTACTGTTTTGTCTCTCTAATAAAATCTCAAAAACTTCTTCTTCTTCTTCCTTCTTTCTTCTTCCTTCTTTCTTCTTCTCTCTCGCTCAAACAGAGTCTTTGTTGAGTTTTGAAAATGAACCAATCCGACTTAGAATCGACGAAGAAGACGGCAGTCAAGTTCAACCTCTGTAGATGAAGAGGACTATCAATTCAACCGTGACGTTTTCCGTCACCGTCGCCGTTACCTTATTCTTCGTCCTCCTGTCTCCCGTCACCTCTTTAGGTTCAGGCTCAACTTACGCCGTCGTTTACGGCTCCGACACCGTCTGCGCCTTAATCTCCGGCCAATCCACACAGCGTGTACTCTGTTACGACACGCGCCGTCGTACCAACGTCATTCTAAATCCCGGCGTCTCCTTCTCCTCTATCGCCGCCGGAAACAATTTCCTCTGCGGTATACGCTCCGGTGGCTACAGCCTTCTCTGTTGGGATAACATCGGAAGCTACACTCTCGATCCTAAACGAATCTACCTAAACGACACCGTTTTGCTCGAGAATCTCTCCGTCGGCGATAAACAAATCTGCGCCACCGTTAACGGCACAAATTCCCTAAAATGCTGGAGAGATTCCGATCAATCAACGCCTACGAACGAGCGATTCCGGTCAATTTCATCCGGCGTTGGTTTCTCCTGCGGCGTATCGATTCGAAATAACCGAACCCTTTGCTGGGGAACCGATCTGGCAAAATCGAACCGGATCCAAACCGGGTTCGGAAACATGACGATGATGAGCATATCTGTAGGTGAATCACACGCTTGTGGATTAAACTCTACTGCGAATTTGATTTGCATCGGAAACAACGAATCTGGGCAGCTCAATGTTCCATCGAATCAACCTAAACAATACTCATCTCTCTCTCTCGGTTCGAATTTCACTTGCGCGACGAGAAGCTCGAACAATTCGGTGGTTTGTTGGGGCGGAGGAGCAGAGAGATTCAACAATGTCACTGAATCAATCTCATTCGAGTCGATTTCTTCGGGTCCGGGTCTAATTTGCGGGTTAATTTCAAGTAACCTCTCTATCATGTGTTGGAACCCTTCAAATTTCTCCAGAATCTTCCTCCCTTTTCCAGAAGTTTTACCAGGTTCTTGCGTTGAGTCATCAACTCTTTGCTCTTGTGGTGTGTTTCCACAATCCGATAAGCTCTGTTCTGGTTCTGGTTCCATCTGTAGATCATGCCCGATCCAATTTCCGGCGAGTCCTCCGACTCAATTTCCGCTTCCACCACCGACATCACCGTCAACTTCATCTCCTCCGTCAAAAGCCTTGACCAGAGGATTATTAGCGTTTGCGATCGTTGGATCGGTTGGAGCATTTGCAGGGATCTGTAGTGTGGTTTACTGTTTATGGACTGGAGCTTGCTTGGGGAAGAAGAAAGTTCATAACTCGGTCCAACCGACAATAACTCGCGGCGGCTCTAATAGCCGGTCTAACAGCTCGAATAGCCGGTCGTTAACCATAAGACGTCAAGGATCGTTAATGCTGTCGATGAGGAGACAGAGAAGTGGAACATCGTCGATGAAACACGCGGATAAAGCGGAAGAGTTCTCGTTCTCCGAGCTCGCTTCTGCTACCGGAAACTTCTCTCCAGAGAACAAAATCGGTTCGGGAAGCTTCGGTGTTGTTTACAGAGGAAAACTCAACGACGGGAGAGAAGTCGCGATCAAACGCGGAGAAGTAAACGCGAAAATGAAGAAGTTTCAAGAGAAAGAAACCGCGTTTGATTCGGAAATCGCGTTTCTGTCGAGGCTTCATCATAAGCATCTGGTGAGACTAGTTGGTTACTGTGAAGAAAGAGAAGAGAAACTTCTTGTTTACGATTACATGAAGAACGGTGCGCTTTATGATCATCTACACGACAAGAACAATGTCGAAAAACACAGCAGTTTGATCAATTCTTGGAAAATGAGGATCAAAATCGCCTTAGACGCGGCTAGAGGAATCGAGTATCTACACAATTACGCGGTACCACCTATTATTCATAGAGATATAAAGTCATCAAACATCTTGCTCGACTCAAATTGGGTGGCTAGAGTTTCGGATTTCGGGTTATCATTAATGGGTCCGGAATTAGGTAAAGATCATTATCATCATCAACGTCCAATGAAAGCCGCAGGAACGGTCGGATATATCGATCCAGAGTATTACAGTCTCAATGTATTAACGGACAAGAGCGACGTGTATGGACTGGGAGTGGTGTTGTTAGAATTGTTGACGGGAAAAAGAGCGATATTTAAGAACAATGGTGATTTGGAGGTGGAGGAAGGGTGTGTTCCGGTGCATTTGGTGGATTACTCGGTTCCAGCGATTACAGCGGATGAGTTGGGTACAATATTGGATCCGAGAGTAGGATCACCAGAGCTAGGGGAAGGAGATGCGGTGGAGCTGGTGGCTTATACGGCGATGCATTGTGTGAATGCGGAGGGGAGAAATAGGCCGACGATGACGGATATAGTTGGGAATTTGGAGAGAGCATTGGATTTGTGTGGGGATAGTCATGGGAGTATCTCTAGTGGTGGCATTTGCTCTATTGTCTCTGATTGAGAGATTAAAATCAAAAATTGAGTCTCTTTCGGATTTCATTTTTTCTCATAAAATTTTTTTCGGCCTTTTTTTTTTTTTTTTGTAAATAGTGTTAGCGTAGGAGGATTCGAATATTCAATATTAGTGGTCTAACCCTTTTGGTTGGGAAATGTATAATTCAGACAGCGGAGAGCGAATGATTAAAATTGGAAGATGAGAATTATTGTGTCCTTCTTTTGGTCCTTTTGGTCAAAACGTATTCTAAATTTTGATTTATGGAGCCCGCATGTTAGGGAGAGATGGATAATAATACTAATAGCTCTGGCGTGGTATATATGTAATCTAGTCAAACTGCCGTCCATGTGGTGTATTTTGTTTGATATCTTGGAAATTGCCGAAGCCAAAAGCTTAGTTGACGTTGAGTTGCAGGACCTACTTATTACACTTGTGTATTCTCATATGTTGACATGTCATCATGCCAACAAACAAATCCGAGTCTGTTGACTTTGAAGATTCCAATTTATTACCGGGCATTACTTTTCTGTCTTTTGAATTTTCCAAATCGTTCAACTTCTCCTTCTCTTGATTTTTTATCGTCATGTTTTAGTTTTATTCTGGACGGTAACTTATATCCGAAAAGTAATTATACAACTTAAACCAAAATCAGTTTTTTTTTTTTTTCTTTCTACGAATGTGAGGATAAAGGTTCCCTACCAAAATCAGTTTTATATGCATATTTGGATTTGTGGACTTTTTTTTGTGAATTATTATAATATATCCAATTACAAGTCGGTAAGAGCAATCAGACTTTATGAAAGCATTCCCAAAATGACTACTGTTCGTTCTCTGTTCCCGTTGGCTGTTCCGCCCATTGTAGAGAAATTAATGTTGTTAACCATTTTTAATTATTGTCATCGTTCAACCATTTTTTATGAGCCCTATTTGTTGCTAAACAAAGAAAGCATCTATTACATTAGATAAAGTTAAAAGAAACTTGGAATTTTAGTACTTCCTGAAATAGAAACACCAAAAAATTTCATATGAAATTTTAAAACTTCTAAACTTTTTATATACAACTTATAAATGTTCGTAATCTATATAGCAATTGTTTCCATCATAAATAATAAAATAAATACTTGTATTATGTTTAATTTTAAAATGCAGTTTTTAAACGTTATCGACTACGGTATAGATTAGAGAGATATTTTATTCTTAGTCTTAGGCTCACTATAGTGTACAAATCAAAACGTATTTACAGATTATAGAAGATTTCTAGTGAGAAATAACTAAATCCTCCGTAATGTTCCAATGCGTTAGGCAATTGAGTTAGGCAATTGAGTTGAAAGTAGAAAGACCTCTCTGGTTTCATCATCTTCAACGAGAATCGGGTTTCCTGTAGTATCCGTTCAAAGTCGACTATTCTTAGTCGCGTTTACTCCAAAATCAACTGTAAGTAAACCCTCTTTTAATTCTATGAAATTAGCCACTTATTTGATCCTTCGAGGAAGTAATTCAGTGGTGGAATTAGTTCAATTTCAAGCTTATTAGGGTTTTTTTTCTCCTTTTGCCTCTGGACTTTTACTATCGATAGCTCGCAGATCTGAGATGATTCCAATTGTGTTTAAGAAGCCTAATCTAGACATGTGAAAACGATGCTTTTGATCTATGATAATTAGTGTCTGTAGTATACACATTGTAATTACATTGATCATTCTTGGGATTGTGTAATCCGTTTATGGCTTAGCTTACTTGTGTTTAGTTACAGTGAATGATAGAGTATGCAACTTTGTTGAAATAGTGTTGATAAAATTATGCTGTGCTTTTTCATATGTTACCGTTCTTAAGTTGTTGTCTTCTTTTTAATCTTTCCAGAGCAGACAAAGATTTTCCCTTTCATTCCGAAATGGATGTTAACAGGTACTTCTCTGAATTTAAACTCACTATCATCAGTTGGTTGAAGAGAATTTAAACTTAGTATTCCCAATTTAAACTCTTTCCTCTTGTAGAATACCCACGCTCTGGTTTGGTGAAGAGAATTATACAGTAGTTGGCAAGATCGAGTCTACATGCAAGGTTAAGGAGGTGGTAGAATACCTCGAGGAGAAGCTATCGGATAGAGAAATCCGGTGGTTCAAAGAGCATCCCCAATTCTGTCACATGTTCCATATGCCCAGGGAAGCTAATCGTAAGCAAATGGGTTTATGGTTATTACTTCATCGAACCGCTAAGACTTTGGGTTTCCTGTAGAAAGGCGGTCCAAGCCAAATCTTGAAAAACCACGCCAAAATAGGCATCAACCTCGGCCCTCGTTACAAGATGATCGCCATCTTTATCCATTTTTTCGAAGAGGAGAGAAGTCTCTCTAGCACTGATTAATTTTTATGATTTAAGGTAAATTTTCCATTGTTTAAATTCATTTATACTTATATAACACAAATATTATAGATATTGTGAGATTATGCTTTTTTCGGATTGATCATCATAAATGTTAGATTTTGTCTCATTTGCGATTAAACAAGAAAGCTATATTTTTGTACAGAAACCGATCAGATCCTAATTCAAGAATTTAAACCTAGCTATTTGCAGCAATTTCATACTTACAACGAAAGAGGAGTCGTAACAATGATCTAGAGCCTTTGCACTAGAACATCAACATTTTATATAATCAAAAACAGTTGGCACATGCGAAAGCACATGTATGATAATTTCTTTTTCATTTTTTTTTTCAAAAGCGGGAATAGACATTGGCATCAAGGTATTTGATTAATTTCTTAGAATTTTCAAATGACCCTTTTAATTGATATAACTTTTCAATTTATTATTTTAGTATAATATATATATATTTTTTATTATGATCCCTATAAAACTCATTTAGCTAAAGAAGTCATAATATAAATAAGTCATAATAAATGAGTTTTATAGGGATCATAATAAAAAATATATATATTATACTAAAATAATAAATTGAAAAGTTATATCAATTAAAAGGGTCATTTGAAAATTCTATCAAATGGGTCATTATAACTTTTAATTTGAAAATTCTAGAAAAATTGTGATTGTTCATTACCTTGATGATCGGGTGAAGAAAACTGACCAAATGAAAGAAGGTGCAGAGTACGAAGAGATATTAGACTTTACAAAACTCTAGCAAGGAATGAGGGAAGAGGTACTAAATAAGTCAAACTCTTTTGACATGATTTTGATTGTGTGTTTTTAATTGGTTTGGAATGTTTTTTAAGACGATTTTGATTGTGTTTTTTTTAATTGGTTTGGACTGTTTTTCAATATGAATTTTGATATCTCCTTTTAATTGGTTTAATCATTTTTCTTGCAGCCACGACCAAATTACCGGAACAATAGAAACCCTAGTTCCGCTTTTCAAACCCTGTTTCTTTTATATATGATTGTGTGACTTCGGCCCAATTTATTAGTCCTCTGTATTTGAAAGAGTGTCATTCTAACTTAATTTTTTTTGTTTTTTAAAAAATGTCATTCTAGAATTCCAATGCAATTTTTAACAAAACATTCTTTTTTTAACCTCAAATCAAAATGATTAGAGTATCAAAATAAATTGTGATAATATTCCAAAAGTCACAAATAAATTTGGTTTTGTAAATTGTGATTATATCATCAATGACTATTGACTTAGGGAGAAATCTAAGAGATCTACGATTGCATAAATGATTTAATGACAACAAATTTAACTAAAAGAAATGGCATAAATTGTAATTAGATAAATAAAATAAGGGTATAAAGGAATTTTAACCTTGTTTCTTAATTTCTGTGAAGAATATTAGAATAACACTCTTTCAAATACAGAGAGAGTATTTCGTTATAGTTTTATAACACATAAAATTATAAGTTGGTTTGAACTCGGTCTCACAGCTCAACATTACAAAAGTAACAAAACCATTAAACCAATAAAGAATATTCTCACCAAAACCAAACCCGTGAACCCAAATCACAAAATCTGTTTATTTGTATGTACTGGAATCGATTTAAAGGTGCTTAAACCAAAAATAATATTTATTGTATACTCACACCAACTCCAACCGCACAAGAAGCTTCACGGATCTACACTTCACACCATCCTGGTTACGCAGGGGAACGGCACGTATTCCTTGCCTCAGCTCCGAAACCGGCAAGCAAGTTTGGCCTCCAAAATCGTCTTTCTCAGACATGTCATACTCATGTACCTCAATACGCAAAAGAGCAAGCTCTGGAACTGTTAATGGGAACTCAAACACCTCATCCCAAGCTGGTATCCAATTATCCTCTAACGTTTTTGTCTTCTTCATTACTGTATCCGCCGGAACTCCAGCAATTCCGACCTGTGATAAAATTTTGAAACTTTGTTTCAGTTTCAGCCTCAAAACTACTAAAAACCTTAAAGATTGCAGCATTTTTATACCCTTGTATAGAAATCAGGTGGAGAATATCGATCAAAGTGTGTGTGCGGGAAATCGTAGTACCATCCTTGTCCCATGTATATAGTTACCTAAAAGATGTATAAAGTAATCAAACATTATATGTTGATGAGTTTTAGCAGGATTCAAATGACCAAAACAGAGAATATAAATAACTGACCCTTAGAGTTGTTTTGACAGGTAATGTAGCTTCCGGGTCGAATATAGCATCGGATTTCAGCAGAATATCTGGTTTCTTGATGTAGCCACATCCTCCATTGGCTCTAAACATTCCTTGCATTACCCACAATGATCTTCCAAGTCCCTGCACAAGGAAATGTTCATATCAAGAATTCAGTTTGTCTTTGCAACTATATGTAGCTGTGGAATACGATTTGATGTTCTGTTAAAGTGACTGGAGCAGATAACTTGGAGATGTAAGAATCTTAAAAGGAAACCTGCATATTGAAAGCCACCATTTGAGCTCCATGGCTCCAGCCAACCAGAGGGTTGTAATTTGATGAAGTAATTCTAGTTCCTTTCGGGTAAACCCGAAGCAAGTTCCGCTGAGTGAACCTACATTATTTTTACTTCATGATCAACAGAGCTTCTTATGGTACTTGGAAACTGAATATGTATTCTTTTGGAAACAGAATTGAATCTCTATTGGACTGATCTTATTTTTGATGGAATATAAGAAGAGGAACTTAAGGGAATACCTCACAATCTGTTTAGCATATTTTTCTGAGGCCTTTTCGAGATGTTCTTCACTTAAGCTAAGCCGTCTTACTTTATCAGGATCCACCTTCAAACATTCAGTTATTCCGCCTTTCGGTTTCCCGGCCTGGATTGCAATCATATGCTTATATTGCGGTGGCGCATTCTTCTTAATCTTATCATCACCATCATCATCATCATCATCATCATCGTCGTCATCGTCATCATCATTCTACAAGGGGAAAATAAAGAAAAACCAACTAAAGCATATGAAAACCAATGAAACTGAATCAAGATGATGTGTATGTACTCACAAACCTTGTCAACACTTCTGTCTCTTCGAATAAAGCTTGGAACTTCTCTTCCCCAAACTTGTTCATCTCCCAAATCCCTGCTTTTTTTCACAACATCCTCATCTTTTGCTGCCTTATACTCCTTAGGAGGTTTAGTTGAGATCATAATACGATTTTTCAAAGACGCGGGCGATGGAAACTCCTTTAAGCATTCCCCGGAAGGAGGAGTAAACAACATTTCTCCAAATATATCTGTAACCATCTAAACACACAACATCTCTATATCATTAAAATGATCAATTTCTTAAAGCAAAAAAAGGTTCTCACGGAAATACAAAATTGATCTCCACACCTCAGCAACTTTAGCCTGAAGTTCAGGAGTAAGATGATCTTCAAGAGTTACAACAACTGGATAATCAGATACATCAAAGGCATGTTCTCTAATAGCTCTTAGACATTTGATCAGCTCCACAGGGGATGTAAGAGTCCTATATTTAAAATGGTTCAGCAAGAAGAAAACAAAAGAAAACTTGAACAAAGAGCCTCTTATATATGTATACCTTCCATGAAGAACATCGATACCATCTTCATCAGAGTTTGGCCAAATATCTAATTCAATCACTCTAACACCTTTTTTCAATGCTTCAATTATAGGCAATTCGCTGCAATCACTACTCAGTTGATTACCAGTTAAATAGGAATTGTGTCCTGTATATATGAAATAATGTGATAATGGAGCATCCATATCTTGATGCACCTGCAAAATATTCAAGAATCAAAATCTCTACAAG
Organism: Erysimum cheiranthoides; assembly: GCA_011420285.2. Lineage (NCBI taxonomy): Eukaryota > Viridiplantae > Streptophyta > Magnoliopsida > Brassicales > Brassicaceae > Erysimum > Erysimum cheiranthoides. Next base: position 13,590,802 of record CM022183.2, on the reverse strand, counting down.
AAAATATTAATCTGAATCGAATCGATTGATAGGAAAAATTAATCCACCTCATGAGAAGCAAGAGGAGAGTTGTTAATACCAAAAAGGTATTTGAAGAAAGCATCAAGGTGGAGACCATTACGATGAAGAAGAGAAGATGAGGCATTGACGATTTCTTGAGCTTCTTCTCTCGTCGCTTTATCTTGTTTCTGAACATCGATCAGGAACCGAAGGAGAAGATCGGTAGTCATGAGACCTTTGTCGGAATAATTCTCGAAAAGTGTCTTGATCTCAGGCGGAGCAACCGAAACAGTGTGGCTATACCTCCGACGGAAACAGAAACAGACTTTGTACGTTTGCTTCGACATTGAAATCACGAACGATCTTCTTCAATGTGATTTGATGATCGAAGAAGAATTATTAAGAAAGTATGAAATGATCCCTCAATATGAACTTTGATTTTATTGTCTCGTTGGCTGTTTGATTGTAATAGTCACTTTCCCCATCAAACTTGGGCTGTAGGGTAATGAATTTGCATTACTGGTGTTAATATCATAAATTAGTCCACGTGGATTTTTCTTTTAATTTTATGTCGGCAGATTTAGAATTTAATATTAGGGCAATTCTCTAAAATACCACCATTTTTGTTTTTTGGACAAAAATACCACCAAAAAAATATAAATTTTTTAATTTTTAAACTTTAAACTCTAAATTCTAAACACTAAACCCTACCCCAACCATACCCCATAAATACTAAACCCTAAATTGCAAAATAAGCAACCCAAACCAAAGATTTAAAATTTCATACATATGAACAATAATTTGATATTAGTGGTATTTTTGGAAAGAAAACTTTTTTAGTGGTATTGTAGGGCATTTCTCTTAATATTATTTCTCTTGTAATTGTTTTTTTGAGTTTTGACTTTCCTTTTTCTAATGCTTGATTTAATAATTAGATAAGTTCTTTTCTTGCTCTAATCAACTTCCAGGTAGGATCTAAACTGGAAACATATATTCTAAAGTCGAAAAGATAAAATGAACTTTTAAGGCAGTATTGTAATTTTTTTTAATACAAATACAAAATTAATAAGAAGAAGAGGAAAATGGTGGGAACAAGTGTTGGTTGGTTTGGCAAGGAAGTGTTGAGAAACCGAGGTTTGATGTACAAGACTACAGTCTACAAGAGTGGTTGACTGAATCTGCTGCAAAGAAAGTTTTCATGGATGCTGATGTTGCTCACTACTGAGATCTTGCTCTCAATTACTCAGACCACTAAAATCTATATTGTTTATGGTACTATTCATTAAGTTCTTTTCTTGAGTTATAAGCAGTGTTTTGAGACCCGGACCGGACCGCTCGGTCGGCCCGGTTCAACCGCGACCCAGACGTTCTTCCGGTTCGGGTTTAGTGCTAAAATTCGGCAATTATAAAACCGGAAAAACCCAGAAAAACCCGCCAACCACCCGTGATCCGGTGAACCGGTTCAACCATCGGATAATGGTTCAATAATTTTTTTTTGATTTTAAGAATAAAATATAGAATTTTAATGAATTTCAGTTGTTTTTAGAATCAATTCAATTTTTCTTAATCTTTTAATGAAGATACAAATGCTGAAAACTCTAATGATATTTTACTATTTTTTAATCTTTTGATTATACTTTTATAATTTTCTTCTAGTTATCTAAAATATATTTGACTAAACTATGTCATTTTTTATTTTTTCAGTTTTATTTAGATTTAAAGTTTTTATTACTTTATTATTCTTGTTAGACTTCATATTTTGTTAAACTTAGTATGGTTATTTTTATTTTTATAATTACATCTATACATATAATATCTATAAATATATATAAATATATTAAAATAAAAAAATCGGTTGACCCGCGGTCGAACCCGGTTGACCTGATGACCCGGTGATCCAGAAGGTAATCCGGTTCAGTGTCCGGGTCGGGTATCAAAACATTGGTTATAAGTTCCTGTCTTGCTCTAACCAATGATCGAATTCGAAAACTATATTTCAAATTCGGAAAGTTATAAATAATGATTCGTTGAAAAATTTGTAAGTAGTCTAGTTCACGTCGAATTTTTGGGTCTCACTTGAAAACTATTTTATATAAGGGTTATATTGAGAGACTTTTAATAATTTGAGGTTACATTTCTAAATGTTTCTGCTACTCTGTAAATGTAAAGCAGTAAAGGCCAAGCAATGGTAAAAAGTAAAAACAAAAAAGACAAAACCGTTGATGGTTTTTGCAGAGCAGATTCATCGACTCATTTCCCCAATTTGGTCGAACCGTTGAGATCTGGGGAAAACTAAGAAGCACGAAACGTAATTTGATTTTGAGGAATCGAACGATTACGGATTAATGGCGATTACCGCGACTCGATTGGTCTCTCTCACTCTCTTATGGATTATCGTCCTCTTCGTCACACTTGCTCTCATTCAGGTATATTTGATCCTTCTTTTCTAGTTTCTCGATCTGGGTCTGCTGCATGACTTACGTTTTTGGCTTCAATGTTCAATTTTTGGCTTCTTAGATTAAATTGACTGATGTTGCGGATCCTAGTGTCAATGAGAAGGTTGTTGATGCTAAGCTCAATCAGGTGAGCACCGAACTCATTGCATTTATTTGGTTTATAAAGGTTTGATTCAGGTTTTTCTAATTTGGGGTTTTTTAAAAAAAAATTTGAGGTGGGAGAGGATTTAGAGGGAGTAACGCACAAAGTTTACTTTGACATTCAGATCAATGGTTCACCAGCAGGTAAACAAGTGGATGCAAATAGTCCATTGAGGATGCAAATAGTCCATTGAGGATGTTTCAAATTCTGGAGTTTACTCTGTTGCTTAATCACATAAGTGGATGCATTGTGTAAATGAAAGATTAGTAGTGCTCTTTCCTTTTTCCAAATACATAGTTGATCGTAACTGTTGGCTTCATGTCTCAGAAATCTTTCTTCTGCAGCTCATGCCAATAGAGTTTATAGTAACAATTTGCGTTTTGTCATGTCCAGGGCGAATTCTCATCGGCCTTTTTGGGAAGATAGTTCCTAAAACTGCGGGTAAAGTTTTTAATTTAGATCGAAGAAAGCTTCACATTGTCTTGTCTACTTGTCCCTCAAGTGTTTCTTCCTTACTGATTCCACGGTTGCTTTTGCAGAGAACTTTCGAGCACTTTGCACGGGTAGCCAAGTAACCTTTGTTTCCCCCTTTAAAACTCCTGGCCTTTAGTTATCCATTCATGCCTTCTTTTGAGTTCTGAGCCAAGAGACCCTTTTGGTATGATGTTTATCCTCCCGGTGCAGGAGAGAAAGGAGTTGGAAACATGGGGAAACCTCTTTATTTCAAAGGAAGCAGCTTCCATAGGATCATTCCTAGCTTCATGATTCAGGGTGGAGATTTTACACGAGGCGATGGGCGAGGTGGAGAGTCCATCTATGGCGATAAATTTGCAGATGAGAACTTTAAACTCAAACACACTGGGCCAGGTATGCACTAAAGCTACCTTTGATGGCCAATAAAGATACATACTTCAATGAAAGACTTACTGGTCGAATGGATTTCAGGAGTTTTATCAATGGCAAACTCGGGACCAGATTCCAATGGTTCACAGTTCTTCATCACAACAGTCACCACGAGTTGGTAAGCAGGCGTGATGATTTATTTGCTTGTCCCCAGAATCTTTAGTTTTGATACTGTTTTCGATAATGTGATTATGAAATCTTTCTGTTTTGGGAAAGGTTGGACGGACACCACGTTGTGTTTGGGAAGGTATTGTCTGGCATGGAAGTAGTGCGCAAGATCGAAGCACAGGGACGAGACACTGGAGAGCCCAAAGGAAAAGTTATTATTTTTGCTAGTGGAGAAGTTTCTTTGTAATATCGTCTTCAAGTTTTAGTTTTTTGTATCTCGGTCTGAGTTTTTGAAACTTCATCCGAATGAACAAGAGATCGAGATTCCAAAAAAAAAAAAAAAAACATACAAATGCAATGCTGAACCATGTTCATCTACCAAGTCCGGTTAATGGTAGAAGTGACCTGGTGGTTTGGGATGTAATTTTTTTTTTTTTTTGTAGTGATTTGATATAAACATTTCTTATATGCCGACTCAAAGCTAAAGTATCTCATGATTATATGGCAAATGATGGTCAACATATTAGTGTATGTTTATCAAGGATAAATACACACTTGCATACACACAAGACTAGCAAATGAAAATAACTTATTTCATATCCTTTATAACATTCACATATCTTAAATAACTAGCAAATGATAGTCAACATACTACAGTAGAACCTCTATAAATTAATACTCGATAAATTAATAACCTCTATAAATTAATAAATTTCTCTGGTCCCGAGTTGGGACCAATGTAAATTTTGACATAATTCGATAAAATAATAAGATAATATTTTTTTAGAAAATCCTATGTAAATGTATGGTCCCATTAACATTATAAATTAATAATTTTATAAATATATCAAAATATATTTATAGATATGTTATATATGAAAAATATTTAGTAAAATATTACTCATATGTTGTCTTTTTTTTTGTTGAATTTGCATTAATTTTTGTTAAAATTTCTTTATAATATTTTTAATGCATCGAAAACTTTTGATGTTATTGGTTAAACATGATAATTATTACCTTATTTGTAATTGATTTGAGAAGAGTATTGATTATAACAAAAAAACTTAACTTTTTAAGTATTTTTTTTTAAAAAATTACGAAATAAGACAAATCTCTCTATAAATTAATAATTATTAATTTATCGATAAATTAAAACCTCTATAAATTAATAAAATTTCACGGTCCCAACGTTATTAATTTATAGAGGTTTTACTGTATACTGTTTCACGCATCAACTGATTTACCTCCAATTGGGCAGTCTTAATTATGGGTCTGTATACAGGATCACGGGCATGCTCAAGAAGATCTATGACCTGTTAGAAACAACCAACGACCAGTGAACAATTCTGGTGAAGTAATAAAAGCTCAAGAACACAATACAGGGAGATTCACAAGTAGTAAAAACTTACTCTATCATACACTATGAGTATCCAAGCTCTACGGGTGGTAAGAGGTATGGCATCAGCACCTGGGGCCTCCAATTTCTCCCTTAACTCTATCACATCCCTACGGAGGCCATCAACATCAACTCGAAACGGTGCAGCGAGCTTCTCCTTCATTTGTACCGCTAAGGTAACTACCGACGTCCAGTAACCTTTCTTCTCCTGTCAACAACCTATCAAATCAAACCAGACATCATAGGGACATTGCAACAAGTATTTGACATGATAAACTTACCGAGACCTCTTCATCAGATTCACGATCAGCATACTTGTTCTGATCCCCAAAAAACTGAGTGGAAGAAATGGACTTTGCGTTTGGGAACCACTTTCTTGCTATATCCGTTTCTTCAACCTAGTCATCAAATTAGTTAGGAGATAAATTGTAACTGGAGCAACACTGTCACTAAAAGACACGGGCGTACCTGAACTTTCGACGAGCTGGAGCCGGGGCTGGGGAAATAAGTGTCCATTCCGGAATCTGCAAAGAAGCTTGGTGATGACTTTGGTGGAGCAGAAACATGGCTAAGCACTAGTGTACCACCACCATTTTCTCCTCCAGATTGCGAGTCGTCCTTGTACTCAAACCGCGAAGCAAATGATGATTCGGTTCCGCAGCTTCCGCTGTCATTAGTTGAAGACGATGCAGGAATAGGAGGTGCAGATTCCTCCTGTGTCTGCTCAAACAAATTTTCATTTGGCTGCATTTTAACAACAATCGGATGTTTCAATCTGAACAAGAGGGCAGCGACGATAATGATCCAAAAAAAAAAAAAAAAACAGGAGAGTTACCTTAGTAGTCAGCCTCCGAGCACCAAGACGACCAACTTTTCCCATCCTTTTCGCACCAATATGTTTCTTAAACGTGCTGCGAGTAACTGCATTAGAAGCTTTGGGCAGAGAAGTGGCACCGGTAGCTTCATTTTTGAGAGAACAAGTTTCGTTAGGAGGTAACTCTTCATTAGATGCTTCCGGTAGCTGAGAAGTAGATGAAGGTGGAGCAGAACTAGTGTCTTGTGCAATCGCTTGAGCAACTTCTTTAGCAAGAATCTGCCTATACAAATCAGCAGCTCTCGAAGTGTACTTAGCCTCGATTTTGTCACTATTGGTCCATCCATGTACCTTGAAGAACAACTGAGCGCGGTTGTTGCCACCAAACATCATTGTCCTGAGCTGCTCAGGGCTCCATGAGTCTAAATTCGTTGATCTATAAACAAATCGGAGAATTACAAAAAAGTGCAAAGAGTTTAATTAAAAAGATTTAAGTAGTCAATGGATCCATAATTTGAAAACAAATTGATTACCAATTAGAGCATAATTCGTATTTCTTTAACCACAGTCGACTGAAAAAGAACTGAATCAGATGTTGAACTGGACTAAGATTTGTGGTGTATAGAAATTAAAATGTTTTACCTGACGAAGCTGATATGAACTCCAAGACTCCGATGAGTGACTGAACAATCCATGCAGAGAAATATCCCGTACGTAACCGATGCCCATGTCGGGATCTTCGCACTACAATCGAAGCAGACCTAAAAGTGTAAATAACGAAAACAAACAATTATGATTCCAATCGACGATCTAGTCCCAGATCAAGAACTTACACTACACACAATCGAATAGAGAAGTCGACCGAACCTTGTTCTCAGATTTTGCTTTGAGTTTTCCGAAAACATTATCTTTATCGGTAAGATTATCAGAACCAGCCATCGTGGTCGACGACATGCACAGAGGAAATTAAGAATTTGGTAGTGTGTATTCAAACTTGTATTTAAAGGGATTTGTAATTTTTTTACAAATCCTATGTTATTCAATCATGGATTTTTAAAAATGTAATGAAATCCAGTGTTATTGAATTAATGATTTCAAAATCCACTTTAAAATCCAGTGTTATTGAAACTAATTTGTGGATTTGATTTTTAATGATTTTGAAGGATTTGAGGGGATTTAAGAGGATTTCCTTAGTTAAAAATACAGATTTCCAAATCTCATGGTTTTACGTGGAATTTGAAAGGATTTTCAATAAATCATATGAACTTCCATAAAATCATCAAAATCATATAAAATCCCATAAAATTTCAAATCCCTTAAAATAGTAGATTGAATACATCCCCATGTTTTAGGTTTTGGGTTGTTTTTGTGTATCACAAAAGGAGTAAAATTAAAAAGACCAAAATAACCTTTGGCCATTTAAAAAAAATATAAAATACAAAATTTAATATAATATATATATATATAAATTAAAAAATACCAAAAAATATAAAAATTAACGAAACTACAAAAAATTAACAAATAAATAAAAAACCAAAAAAAAAAACTAAATAAAAAAATAATAAATTTTTTTTTTAAAATAACTAAATTAATTTAAAAATAACAAAATAATTAAAATCACTAAAAAGAAAAATATATAAAAAAGTATAAATGAATAACAAAAATAACGAAAACATAATTAAAAATAAATAAATTAAATATAAATAACTAAATAACTGTAACGATAATTTAAAAAAAAATATAAATTTAATTACAAAAATTATAACTGCAATCATATGCTTAATCTTATCATCACCAATTCACCATCATCATCATCGTCATCATCATCTTCATCTCCATTTGAATCATTCTACAACATGAAATAAAGAAAAAACAACTAAAGCATATGAAAACCAACGAAACTGAATCAAGATGATGTGTTTGTACACAAATAACACTTCTGTCTCTTCGAATAAAGCTTGGAACTTCTCTGGAGTTTTTTAATTTATATATATATTTTTTATATTAAACATCAACTAATCTAAAACCTTCTAATCGATCTATAATAGGCATGCATACAACAATAATATTATTCGTAACAAAACCAAAATACCACTAAACTTATTAACAAAAATACTACATATGAACCAAATACAACTTTTAAAAATTAAAAAAATCACAACATAATATTTACGTTTTATATATAAAAACTTTTAAATAAATAAATTAAAAATAAAACAATTAAATTAAATTAAATAAGAAAAACAAAATAAATCTAATAATTACTACAATTAAAATTAAAAAATAATCCTCCGCATCATCGCGCGGATATTTACCTAGTATATGTAAAAAAGAATCATTTTTGTGTAATTAGTAATTAATAATCATTTATCTTTGTTTTAACGTCTCAAATTTGAATAATATATAATTTTAGTTTTGTAATTTATATTTTTTCTTGTGTTTTTGCTTATATTTTGCTTATATTTTCATTTGAAATGAAAAAAGATTAGCAATTTAGCATCCCCTATATTTGGCACATCTCTCATTACTCATCTTCTTCTTCGTAGGATCTTGAGTAATGTACTATTTTTTACCACTCTTGAGTACATTACTTTCTACAAAACTATTAAAGCCAATTTACTTTGAAAAATGGCTCATGAGTCATTATGATGACGGACAGAGACGTAAAACTCGTATATGTTTTGTAATCTTGCGCGTGGATATGGTTCTTTACGTACAACGTAAACACACACATTAAAAAAGCACTCAGCATGTTAATATTAGTAATAGTTAGTTTGCAATTTTCAAAGACAAAAAAACTGGAATAAATTGATCAAGAGCATTCAAAAAAGAACAAAAAAATTGATCAAGAGCATTAAAGTTCTTGTAATTAAAATATATAAGATCCACATATCGATTAAGACATGCACATACACACATCATTTTTTGTAATAATTATTTAATTTCTATTTCATAACTTGCTACTACTATCTTCATCTTGAGGATACGGAGTTCACCAAGTTCTTCATTATATTTAGAATTCTACCCATGAGTCCGAAGCTGCTAATTACAAAGCATGCGACAAACCCGAACTCCGCAATTGGAATAATCATCAATACTGGATCTATGTAGCGTAGAAGGGCGCACACCATTCCAAGTCCAAATATGAGAGAAATAAAGTCCCAAATCTTACCTAGGCCCATGCTACAAGAAGAACGATCGTGATGACGTCATATATAGTAACGCTCTCCCTAGGTCTTTTTTGGGTGAGAAACCAGTGGGACGGTCATGTTACTCACCGATGGAAGTGTCGTCGGCTTTGGAAAGTAACCCAGAAGGCCAACGACGAAAGCCCCAAAAATAGCGTGAGCCGCCCTTACGACTTCGTTCCACGTCGTTTTTTTTTCCACAGGTTCCATTAGGCTTTTCACCATGAAAATTACTTATATTTTGCTTATATTTTGCTTATATTTTCATTTGAAATGAAAAAGATTAGCAATTTAGCATCCCCTATATTTGGCACATCTCTCATTAGCAATAATGTACTATTTTTTACCACTCTTGAGTGCATTACTTTCTACAAAACTATTAAAGCCAATTTGCTTTGAAAAATCGCTCATCCCTATTATATTAAAATCGAAGTACACTTAGCAAATAAGGAAATAATTTTTCAATTAGGTCAGGTCAATTTTTAAAATTGACCCAAAATTGAACAACTTGGATACGGATCAGACGGATAATCCAATTATATCGGATTTGAAGAAGGAAAAATTTTGATTACTAAGTGAATTTACATCCTTTCCTAAATTGTCTCTATCCTATATTCCATAAATATCTAATATTAATTTTCAAAAATATTATACTTTCCTATTATGTCAAAAATTTATTATGAAATAATTAATGAAATTCTTGATTTTAGAATTTAAAAAACATTAAAAACAATTATAAGAGTACGGAAAATTAATAATTGTTGAGGCAAATATTTTTTATTATCAATTTTCACATGATATATGTATTGGTTTTTTCATTGGCTCACAGGTTGGCTAGCATTCTTCAACGATTGCTTTGTTATGGTTTATTTAAATCATATATTAATTTTGTCTATATATTTTTGGAATTAATCTCATAGCTAGCGGTCCCTTCGGGGACATCCGATAAAAAAAAATCTCATAGCTAGCTAAATTTTTATTTATTTAGTTTTCATTTTGTAACTAATTATAAATAAATCCAAGATATTTTGCTTGCTTACAGGTTAGCTAGCGTTCTTTAACGATTCTTTTGTCAATATAACGCTAAACGGCTAAAATTTAATATTCATGTTCTATAATATAATAGACCTACATAACCTATAAACACTATTAATTTAAATATACTAACAAAAAATATAAATACATATATCCGCGGTGGATCACGGGTTCAATCCTATACTTCAAATAGTACAATACATTTATCTTAATTAATATTAATGTCCCATTCTAATTTTCACAAAACAAAAAGCGAACAACTCCAAACTTTCGTGTAATCACATACGTTTAATATTCATCTATCACTCTAATTATCATTTCATTAACCAATAAAAACAATAAAGTATAAAAATATACATCCGCGGCGGTACGCGGGTTAGATCCTAGTGAGTCATTATGATGGCGGACACAGACCTAAAAAAAAAAAACTTGTATATATTTTGTAATCTTGTGCCTGAATATGGTTCTTTACGTACAAGGTAAATACAATTAAAAAAGCACTCGGTATGTTTAATATTAGTAATAGTTAGTTTGCAATTTTCAAAAGACAAAAACAGGATAGTCACAATCACCTTTTTATTTTGTAAATAAATGGTTGCGTATGTGATTGACATCAACACCTTCTTTTTTTTTTTCTTTGAGTCTAGTTCAAACCAGCAAATTGTTACTAATCTATATTATTAAAATTGAAGTACATTTTGCTAAGTAGTGTTGGAGTTTCAACTTATTTACAAGGAATGCCATTGGCATTTAGTTATTTTAAAATTTCTAAATTAGTTTTAAGATTGATATTTAGAAGATTTTTTGTTAAGATTTAAAATTATAATTATCCTATTATTTTGAATCGATTTTTATATAAATTTAAAATATCATTAATTTGATGTTTTAACACGGGGTAAATCATCACTTTATTTTTTGTCAACAGCACCAACAATGAAAAATTAAATATTTAAATTATATTAATTTAATTAAAATTATGTAGAAAAATATTTCCCCGCGGTATACCGCGGGTTAAATCCTAGTTAAGAGTTAAAAGACTAGCGATAGAACACTGTTTTTTTTTTTTGTCAACATTTAGGCCACAACTGGCCGGCTCATTAGCCTAATTCCTACATATTGTAGGGTTGGGGACTCGAACCCTGGTGTGATGGTGTATGTTTCTGTGGACTTGCCACTAAGATCACTTCACCGATAGAACACTGTTTTAGACATGCAAAAACACATATCAATTATTGTAATAATTATTTAATTTCAATTTAATAAACGTGTGAATATTGAGATTAAAAACCAGATTAATTATGCTACTAATATCTTGATCTTCAGAGTAAGAGGTCCACCAAGTTCTTAATTCTAGTTTTATCCAGGAGTCGGAAGCTGATAGTTAGGTAGACTGCGACACCCCCGAACCCCAGAACTATAATCACCATCAATAGCGGATCATTGTAGCTAAGAAAGGAGCACACCGTTCCGAGTGCAAATATGAGGGATATACAGTCCCAAAACTTACCTTTAGTCTGACCACCACCGAATCGCAAAGACACCAGAAAAGTCGACGCCCATGAAACAAGAAAGACGATCGTCAAGATGTCATACCAACACTCTGTCGATCGGTCTTGTTTGGTTGAGATGACACCAGTGGTACCAATGGGAGGGTCGTAGGCTTTGGGAAGTGGCCCAGAAGCCCAATGGCGAAATCCCCAAAAATTGCGTGAGTAGCCCTTACAACTTCATGCCACACGTCGCCTTTTCTTCCATTGGTACCCTGAGAATCTATAGACCAATAATAGATTTTAAAAGAATTAACTAATCAATAAATGCTAAACTTTTTGAATAGCAAAAGATTTAAAATAGATTTTAAAAATCCTCATACCAATAAAAATATATTTTACTAACAATTTGAGAATCTAGAAACCAATAATAGTAGATTTTTCAAAATTTTAAAATCTATAAAAAATCATTCTCCCAATAAGTTTAGTTAAAAATACATGAATCTAAATCTCATGGAAGTGATATTTAAATTTTTTTACAATAAATAATAAATTTCCCTAAAATCATCAAAATCATATTAAAACTCTTTAAAACTTAAATCATTATAAATGTCTAAATATTTCCAGCGCTCTATGTATTTTTAATTAGTTAATGATGATGAATTATAAACTTTACGAAAAATAATTAAATATTATTAGTTTAAAGTTAGATATAAAAAATTGTTAATCATCAAAAATGATGTATTTTTAATTAAATTCTAATTTTGGGGTCGATTGGTAACGACGGTTACTTGTGGCTGTTGAGACTTTGACTTTAAAGTTTTTGGCTGTAGAGAATTTGGTTGTAAAGGTTGTAGAGAATTTGGCTGTAGAAATTTTGACTGTTAAATTACGATTGGCAACGTAAAACTGTGAAAGCTGTCAATATTATTTTATTATATATTTTTTATAAGTATAAATTATATTAAAAATAAAGGGAAAATTATGAAAAAAATCCAAAAAAAAACTTAAATTATTATTGTAGACCATATCTTCTAAAATTAAAGATATACACCAACATAATTTAAATTTGCAATATTAATAAAAATATAACCTACGTGAAGTTAAGCCCACGTTCTATTTAACTAACCTACGTGAGATATTGTTTGTAGTTAATTATGATAAAACTTGATTTAGTTTTCGATTATTTTATGGATTAAGATGTATAGTTGTGTAAAATGTTTTCGGGTAAGTTATTGTATAGATCTAGTTGTTTCAGTGGATTTAGTTTCGCACAGTTATTATATTGGAGTAGATCTTAAGAAGTTATATTTGTTTGATATAGTTATTTAAAAAAGTTAAAGTTGTTTAGATTTAGTTTTACACAAGTACGATTGTTTAAAAAACTTTTTGGGTAAAGTTATCTCTAGAATTTTTTGATAGACTTATCTTCCACGGCTATAGTTGTTTTAAACAGTTTTTGGATAAAGTTATTTGCTAAGGTTTTTCGGTAAAGTTTTTTTAAAAAACATTATTGTAATTTTAATTGATTTTGATAAAACCTAAAAATAATGACATACTTATCTATGCTAATATTTAGGTTCTTATATATATATGAGTTTATCAAATTCAACTCCCTAAAAACAACGATTGCTAGTTCTACAAACAAAAATGTATGTGTAAAGTTATTTCAATCTTAATGTATAGTTAAGTTAAGTTATTTGTAGATTTCGATTGTTTTATGAATCTTAATGTATGGTTGTGTGTAAAACGTTTTCCGGTAAGTTATTTATAGAGTTGTTTAGTGAATTTCACACAGTTATATTGTAGATCTTACTATACATTGGTTTGTTTGGTAAAGTTATTTTAAAATGTTATTTTGCAAAGTTGTTTGGTAATTTCTGTTTCCAAGTTATAATATGGAGTTTGTTTAGTAAAGTTATTTGAAAATGTTATTTTGCAAAGTTGTTTGGTAAAGTTATTTTGCAAAGTTGTTTAGTAATTTTTGATTCGACCATGTATGTATAGTTTTTTAAAAAAGCTTTTGTTTCGTAAAGTTATTTTAAAATGTTATTTTGAAAAGTTGTTTGGTAATTCTGTTTCGAAGTTATAATATCCTATATATGGGTTTGTTTAGTAAAGTTATTTGAAAATGTTATTTTGCAAAGTTGTTTGATAAAGTTATTTTAAAATGTTATTTTGCAAAGTTGTTTATTTTGTTAAAGAAGTTTTTGTTTGGTAAGGTTATTGTTCGGTAGATTCTTTATCAAAAAAAAAAAAAAAAGTTTTTCCATAGATTTAGGTTAGACAGCAACTATAGTTGTTTTAAAAAAGTTTTTAGGTAAAGTATTTGCAAAGGTTTTTAAGTAAGTTTTTTTAAAAAATTATTCTGCAGAGTTGTTTGTCATATTTTTCGAGATAGTTGTTATTTTACATGAATAGTTGTTTTGAAAAATATTCAGATAAAGCTATTTCGAAAAGTTGTTAAAACTAAAGTTGTTACGTAGAGTAAACTTTGTAAATAATTCGTTAAAGTTATTATATTGATTTTGTTGCTAGAGTTTTCATGTTTAAACTAATATACCTTTTTCTTCAAAAACATTTTCACAGAAACATGGTGCATACAATTACTGTTTTGGGTGACTGGGTGTTGAAGAATATATGGCACTTTACGGTTGATCAAAACAAAGGCAGCAAAGTACTCGTTCTTGAGGATGATATGTCGTATGACAGATTAGTTCAGATAGTTGAAGAAGAATATCAGTTAAATAGTTCAGTGCATAATATTCAACTTAGTTATGTACTACCAGAGATACTGCTAAGGAATATGCCAATTGAAACGCCTCCTGTGTTTTTGACAAGCGATCGACAAGTAAAAAATTTTATTGATATTTGCAAATCTAACTCCGTCCGACTTTGCGTTTCAGTGAAAACTAAAGGTGAAGAGAATCATCAAGTTTCGCTAGTCAATGATTTATTTGCTACGAGTGGTGAGAATCGTAAAGTTCAGCTTGTTGATGGGTTATTTGCTACTAGTGGTGATATTAGAAATCATGGAGATCTTGGTGATGCTGATACAGATAACGGTGGTGATAACAACATTCTATCTTCTAACAGTACGGACATTAAACTGGGTGAATGCTTTAAGAGCAAGTATGAATTGCAGCAAAGATTATGGATGCTTTCAGTAAAATATAAATTTGGTTGGAAAGTATCAAAGTCAGATACTACAAAGCTTGTTGTCGTGTGCAAAAATAATGGGTGCTCATGGAGGGTCCGGGCAACTACAAAGGATGAAACAACAGAGTATTTCTGGATTACAAAATACATTGATGTGCATACATGTTCAGCTGAAAATAGAAGCTTCTCACTAGGATCAATTACGTCGAAAGTTATAGGCCAACTCATATTGGATCTATTTGGTGGTATTAGCAATGGATTAAAACCAAGGGATTTGGAGAAACCATTACTTAAAAATTATGGTTTAACGCTAACTTACCACCAACTTTGGGATGCTTTACAACAAGCTCGTGAATTGATGAGAGGTTCTCCGGAAAGTGGTTATGAACAACTTCCTAAGTACATCTACAAGATAAAGAAAGCAAATCCTGGTACAATTGCTGAACTAGAACTTGAAGGTAACCAAAGGTTTAAGTATCTATTTTTTGCCCTTGGTCAGAGTTTAAGAGGATTTGAATTTATGAGAAAAGTAATTGTAGTGGATGGGACGTTTCTCAAAGGAAAGTTTAGGGGTACTCTAATAGTTGCAACTGCTCAAGATGGAGATAATCATATATATCCTATTGCGTTTGGAATTGTTGATTCTGAGAATGATGCAGCTTGGGAATGGTTTTTTTCTCGTCTGAAATCAGTTATCCCTGATCATCCTGACTTGGTGTTTATCTCTGACAGACATGAATCTATTGAAAAAGCTATTGAAAAGGTCTTCCCGTCTGCAAATCGTGGGATATGCTTCTTCCACCTTGAGAAAAACATTACCACCAATTTTAGAGCAAATCGATTATTTCACTTGGTTAAAAAAGCTGGAAATACATATAGACGTGATGATTTTACCAATGTCATGGATGAGATACGTCGTCTTAATCCAAAGCTGAGCAAGTACTTGGAAGATGCAGATATTCGGTTATGGTCTACTGCTCATTTCCAAGGAAACAGGTATAACATCACAACAACTAACATTGCTGAATGAATCAATGGACTTTTAAAAGAAGCACGAGAGTACCCCATCGTAGGTTTTCTCGATCATGTACGGGCCACTCTAACGCATTGGTTTTGTGAGCGTCGAGAAAAAGCTGCTAAACTTGTCACGGTACTTGTTCCATATGCTACTCGTGAAATTGAGAAAATACGTGAAGAGGCAAATACTCTTGCAGTGCAGCCTATAAATCAAAATCAATTCCATGTGACTGGTGGCTCACAAGATGCTGTAGTTGATATACAGAAGTTGAGTTGTTCATGTCGTGCGTTTGATATAATGAAGATTCCATGCAAGCATGCCATTGCAGTTGCTACCAAAAAACAGATTCGTGAGCACACACTCTCAGATCCTTGCTACACGAGAACTTATCTATTTGTTGCATATTCCGAGTCCATATATCCTGTTCAGGGGATTCTCAATGATATCCAAATACCACCAGAAATTGAGAAAAGTCAATGCTTACCTCCTAAAGGTCGACGCCGTTCAGGTCGACCCCAAAAAAAAAGAATTCAATCTTCATTAGAAATTGCAATGGAGAACAAGCGACCACGGAAAGAGCACAAGTGTTCAAGATGCAAGCTTTCAGGACATAACAAATCAACATATGAAACGGCGTTGCCATGATATTTTTCTTGTTTTTTTCTTAATTAGTGATTTCATGGTTTATCTTGGTTTTTCTCATATTTTGGATTTGTTTTAGTCTTTCTTTTACAAATTTCTTTTCCTATTTTTTGCGATCTTTGTTTAAGAAACTTATGATTATTAACGATGAAATTATGGCACATTCAATGATTATTAAAATCACTATATCGATGAGATTTTGGTTTTTTGCTATTATAAACGGCGAAGAAGGCTTTTCATGGAGTCTCTTCTGTCTCTGAGACTATGTCTCGTGTTCCGATGGTTGTTTGAGACTATTTTTGGTATCAACGAAGAGACGATGCTGAATGAACGTTCAAGATAATGTATTTTCTGAGATCAACGGTCCTCATTTGATTGAGTGAGGTGTCATAACCTACGAAAGCTACATGGCGGCATGCATGACCTGAATTTTATAAGCGTAGAGATAAATATTTGGATAACTTGACTTTGATTTTTTTTTTCTCTTTTTGTTTTGTTTTTTTTTATTTAAATCAAACTTAGATTTTGTTCGTACTTGAGTAAAAGTTGCCTCCATGCATAGATGATACACCATACTACAAAAAGCCAAACAAACAAAGTTGACGACGAGCAACAAGTTTATCGAGGAATTTATAAGTGTAAAACAACAACAAAAGCTCAAGTAAAAGTAAAGGATACACCACAACTAACAAGTTCAACGGGATCGAGAAACGTCAAAACAGAATTATCCTTAACTTCTAAGATAGCCTTTAAACCAAGTCTTTCAGTTTAAAAAGTAATTTTTACATTCATTAAAAAGTACGAAATAAAAAATGAAAAACTCTGGTTATCATCTATTACGAGCTTCATCGAAGACCTCTGATGCTAACTTTCTTCGAATATGACCTATGTTTTTATCAGAAAGACCCAACTTCATATCAGCATTCAAGGCCAAACACTCAATATACTTAATTGCATATACACCACAATCACCACTTTGAAGGTTCTGCGGTATCTTTTTAACTCTTCGTACTTTATACTTGGTGTCTGTAAGCCTATTATTACCTGACACGTTCCTAATCAGATGTGGAATCATGTGTGCATATGGAGCCACTTTTTCCTCCATATATTTGTCCTCTGTGTGCGATATCCGGCTATCGTATATATCAATCTGTCTTTTTACAAGTGAAATAGCCAACGCAGCCCAATGACCATTGTCAAGATTTATCACTGTATACAGGTCGTCGACGTCTATCCAAAACTTTTTATTTGTCCGAACATCTCCGGGAAACACACCGTGGTAGTAATCAATTAGTTGATGTCCCCAAATGTAATCTTTTGTGTTCTTCAAAAACTCTTTGTACCCGCTACAAATTAAGTAGCTGAAATATGTGTCTAAGAAATTCATTCTTTCACTTCGAAATGGCGAGGGATTTATAAGCAGTCTTCTCCGAAGAAATGTTAAGCATGCATCAATGTGCTGCATATACAATATTAAAGTATATTTAAGAAACTAAGAAAGGTCTAAGAAACATTTTATATAACTATTAGTTACACCGCTGTGAAGCCATTTGGTTTCCGTGATTAGAATTTCCCAAAACTGTTTTCTAACTTTGTAAAGGCCAAGGTCAAGCTCATTGCTGTAACAAAATCATATTAAATACATAGAATAATATGAATAACAAAACTTATTGACAATATTTTAACTAACCTTTCGAGCTTGTTCCAATCATTCAGTGCATCTAGTTTTGTCTTATCGATAGGTCCAAACGGGTCATAGAATGACAAAGACTTGATATCCTTTTTCTTATTGCATTTGCGAGGTTTTCTATATGGCGCCAACCCAAGTTCCCTTGCATCTTTTTCCACCTGAGCACGTAATACTGCATTTAACTCATCAAACTTAGCATCGATCAACCGTAATTTTCTGGTTTTGAAATTCTTTTCCAATGAAGGAGTTGGTGACACAAGTTGAACAAAATCATCGTTATCCTCGACAGGTGGGGTCGACGCCACAGATTGAACAGAATCATCCTTTTTCTCTAATGGTGAAGTTCCCAACAAAGTCTGAACAAAATCAACCTTCTTTTCCAATGGTGCAGTCGCTGACATAGTCTGACCAAAATCATTCTTTTTTTCTAAAGATGGAATCGACACAAATTGAACAGAATCACCATTTTTCTCTATTAGTGGAGTCTCTGACAAAGTCTGAGCAACATGAGTCTTCTCATCCAACGGTGAAGTCACCAACACAGTCTGAACAAAAGCAGCCTCCCTCTCTACAGATGGAATTGGTAACGCAATCTCCACATAATAATCATCTATTTTCTCATCACCATGTTTATTACCACCACTGTCCATGTTAGCGGAGCAACATACATTATTCTCGTTCACTGAATTATGAGGAAAACGCTCTTCCAACTCATCTCGTAAGTCATAATCATATTTCATTTTCTGCAAAATAATGACAAGAGAAACTTTTAACATAGTTACCATAACTAATAGAAATATATCATACATATCTTATATTATACATTTCAGTATCAAGCGCTTACTCTCTAGTTACATTCATATGCATATTACGGTTCATCTAACTTTAAATATAAAACTATTAAGTTTAAGGTTACATTTAAGAAATACATGTGATAATCAAAAACCTTAGGCGTAGACAAACTTAAAAAGAAAAAATCAGAAAACCATAATTACTTCTTCTTTTTACCGACCTTGGTACATTTTCGGACTATGATCGGAGATGAAGCAGTTGACAACGACTGATTCTTTTCGCCACGACGTTCACTTTGTTGCATTGCCTTCACTTGCTTCTCTAGTTCACTTAACTTGGTGTCCACACTCTTAACTTGTGTTTTCAATCCATCAAAACCATCAGAGATGGCTTTATGAAGCTTTGTAATGCATGAATCCATATATGGTCGAGTTACTAACTCCTCAGTTTCAGTCACCTCTTCTTCGTTTAGAACTCTAGCCATCTTCCTTTTCGTTCGCCTCTTTTTTGGGGTTAATATCTCCCTACGAGATGGTCCTTGTTTCAAACCATGACCAACCCAAATGTTTTTTTCAAACTTCGTAGTGCAAAAAATTTCACCGATGAGATTGCTAACCAATGGGTCTTGGATCTCATCCTTCCATTGGGGTGCCAAAATACTTAATGGATTCTCATTTACAAGAAAAGCATTGACATCAACCTACAATATATAAAACAAATTAATAATTATAAAAATTATACAAAACGTTACTGCGAAAAACGCATCGAAAGACCAATAAAAGTTGATATTCAAATTGTACCTTGTCTATACTTTGTTCGAGACCAAAATAGTCAAGTCTCGCTCTAGATCCCTTCCACTTTAACATTATAGAGGAAGCATCAATTGCACCTTCTGCATGAGCCTTAACTTTTTTTGCAATCAACGGAACAGCCTCATACCCCCATATTTGGAGAACTTGGACAAAACCATCTATGGCGTAAGATGGATGACACAAATCATCTTTTACCTCATGAACTGAATCAATAAGAATCTTAAAAGCAGTTCTACCCCATGGATACTTCTCAAATCTAGGAATATTTCTAACCAATTCTATGGTTTCTCTAGGTAAGGGAGTTCCTCTATGACGAGCCATCAAAATTCCAGCCAATATCATCAAATATGCTAGTCTAATCCGATCGTCTTTGCTCCATCCACTACATTCCAAAGCCATTTCTTCTAAATTTTGTAAAGATGGATACTTTTTTGACTTTAACATCCTAGTCCACCTGCTGGGAATTTCTTCATTATCTTCCACATGATCAGTGGGATAATGCTCACATGAAAGCCCAGTTATAAAGCCAAACTCCTTTAGCGAAAAGCGTATTGGTTGCCCACCAAAAAGAGACCACAACTCATATTTTCGGTTTGTTACTAGCTGGTTTGCAAGAAGAAAATGAACAAGGGTACCTGACCAAACGAATTTATTGTCCTTTGCTAACCGATAAAAAGCTCCAAACGGAGATGTGTTAATCCGATCTAACACATCGTTAAAGTGCCTATCCCATTTCTCATCAAAGAGACTGAGACGAGAGTTGTAGTTGATATGAGACTCAAGTGTAGGCTCTGTTTCTGGTTCAAAGAGTTTTGTCGGTAGACTAAATGAATCTTCATTAGTAGTAGACATCTCCAACTAAATCCTGTATTAAAAATTTGTAGTTAATGTAAGTGAAAAACATGTCGTGTATAATTTTCATCTTCAACGTAAGACAAAAAAAGACACATTAGCAACATTATCTAACCTATACAATCACATATAGCTAAAAGTTCCTTTAACGAAAAAATTTGATGAAGAACGCGTTTCGAGCACAAACCACCTAAATTCCTCATGAAACATTTCATAGCGGATCTTAACAACACATATCACTATAACTGTAATTACAAACACCATTTACAATGTAAATACCTTAACTGCTCTCATAAAAGTATACACGACGTACGACGATGACGAAATTGAAAGAGACGCGACGTTGAACCTTAACACCACACGTCACGAACTCTTCTGCAATTTACTTGAAATGAGAAATCACCTAACTTACACAATAAACAATAACCGAATGAAACTGTATAGAAAAGTAAAATTCAAAGTTTACCACTTAGATTCTCTTGTCCGTGACTTGCTTTCTTCTTCCTAAGTCAATTTCTTCCTTTAAGCAAAAAAAAAAAAAACCTAAATTTCAACAAAATCTTTAAACCCCAGATTTTGATAATCTTTTATGAATTACTACTAAGAAACTAGAGAGCCCGTAAGTTACCAGGAGTTTTGATGATGTGGTGTTAGTTCGGTTTTGTGATTGATGGCGTTGAATCAGATGAGTATGAGACAACCAAATTCACGGAAGACGGAGGGGAAAGAGAAATGAATCGAGTCGGACCCAATAGTGAATTGCAATTGGAGATAGAACACAGAGAAATTACAATGGAAAAGTGAAAACTGAAAATGAAGAAGACGATGGTTACAAAGATGGGGGAAAGTTTTGAGGATTTTTTTAAATTTTACCTTTTTTGTTTTTTATTTTAATAGAAAAATATGGGATATTTATGTTTTTTTCGGTGGATTTTTTGATTAAAAAACCCAGTTATTTAATTTTGAAAGAGTTGGTCTATTTTAATAATTTAACTATAATTTTTGGCCTATTTTAATAATTCTCCCAAAAATAAATTCATGTGACAACATAATGAAAAAAATATATGAAAAATGGATCTCAAAAGAATGAGAATAAAAAGATTATTATTAATCAATCAAAATTATATTATTATAAATTATACATAAATAGATAAAAAGATTTAAATGATTATTATAAATAAGAAATAAAAAAACATCAGATTTTCTATTATTTTATGAAGTCCTAAAAGCTTGTTATTTGTGAATTGTGATTTTAAAAAGTTGAACGTAAAAATTCTAAAGTCTGGCAGTTAGACTTTTAAAGCTGTAAAAAAAAATAAAGTCTTAAAAGTCTGATTGGTAAGTTTTTGGCTTTTAAAACTTTTATTTAAATCTACACCTCTCAAAGTCTCTACCAATCACCCCCTTTATTTTTTCAATATATGTGGAAAACTTAAAAATTTGGATTCCTTAAACCAATCTTGGATGAGGTTTCCTTCGGTTTATTATATTTTCAACACAATTCGATTTGTTTCAAGTACGATTTATGAACCAGCTAAGCACTTCATTTGGAAAAGAAGTCATCAATATTTCCAAAAACATCAAACATAATCAAGTTTTTTTTTTATTAATTGAAAGAAAAATCAAACTAAAACCTATTATTAAACTGAGCTAAATGTACAATATAAAAGAAATCTGGATAGAAAGAAGGAAGAAGCTCAAGCATCATCTGCATCACTAACCAAGCCGTTGCTATCATGAGGACCCGAAATCTTGTATCTGTTACAAAACAAAAAAGAAGCAACGTTTGAGATCAAACCTCAAAATGCATTATCTTAAACCAAAAGTTGTGAAATTTTGTGTTTATATATGTTGGAACTTGGAAATGTGACTGATTGAAATTCAAGAAAAGATTCTCACAATTCAAGAACAGATTTTCCTTCCTTATACTTCTGGCTCGTATTATGCGCAAACTCCTGAAATCATAAACACAAAAAGAAAGTTTAACTCCATGGTACAAAGTTTGCTTATATGTTTGCAACTAAACCAAACTAGATTGTGTGGTCTTACGTATTTCCAGCCAACGTTTGATCCACAACCAACACAAAAAATGTCAACTACGGTGTGCATTCCAGTTATCATCATTCTGTCTTCTTTCACCCCAACCGAGATGTTTACACTAAACGGATCATCAAAAATAAACAAGCTTAGACCATTAGTAAGGACTAACTATTTCTTTTCTAAAATGGCTCAGACCTAGATAATTATAAGTGGTCACGAAATCAGAAAGACTTACACGTTATTGAAGAGATAAGCTCTTCCATGCTTGCATTGAAAAGACTGCACAAGTTTAAAAGTCATAATGCAGTGATTTGGATCAGAAAGAGGATCAAAATATACAAGTCTGGTTTTACACATGATGATCACACAGGCCACAGACAAATTATACTCTGTACATTAAAAAAAATGTGTAGGATGAATGACATGGTAAATCCTGAAAGGAATCACTCTAAATTCGAAGGAAACGCATAACTAGAAGTCTATAGTCAGATTCACGTACGACCAAAAAAAAGGACCAGATCATGGATATTGAAAAGATCAAACCTTGGAGATGATGTCTTGGTCTGTAGAAAGATGGGTCTTACAGTGTTTGCAGATGTAGATGTTCCCTTCCAGATCCACCATAAAAACCCTACCCATCTTTGATTCAGAATCTCCTAACCTAAATCGAATAATCCCTTAAATCGAGTCTTTGGCTTATAGTGGGAGAAGGAGGAAATTGAGGGGAAAATAGTTGGACTTTGAGAGATTTTTTCGGTAGCGTATAAAAACTGTGAACTTGATTCGGTCTTATTGGATCTTTGGAGGAGGTTGTGTAATTGGCAAGAAACGTGAATAAAAATATTTATTAAAAACGGAAAATTTTTACTTTGTAATTTGTATCCAACTAAAATCCAAGATACCAGGCGACCAAAATTCCAAAGATATCCTTCTTTTTTTTTCACAGTTATATTTTCCTTAAATAAATATATAAGAAAAATAAACCTTTGTTTATGACTGTGAAGTGATCTTGATCTAGTGGCAAATGATAAATCCACATAAGACAGACACCATCACACCAGAGATCGAGTCTCCGATTCTACAATTTATTTGTAAAAATTAGGCTAATGGGCCGGCCAGTTATAGCCCAAATGTTGACAAAAAAAAAAAAAAAACCATGTCTGTTATTAATATTGACAAGATTATATATCCCAAAAAGCTTCTTATAAAGAAATTTCTTATTTAAGATTATATGAAGTTACTATATGACTCCAAAGGTTTGTAATGCATCTTTTTTTTTTCTAATTTTAAAAATCATGTTAGAAACAAAGAGAAAAAGTTTTATAATTATTTTTGTTGGAACGAAATCTTTATCTCGACTTTCTGAGTTGTTGAAACTATCAACATGTTCACATGCATAAATAAAAAGAAACTAGAACAAAAACAACACAAAACAATTTTCGAATTTGGATTGCTCGATGTGATAAAATCCTACGTCTCGGCCACAATCTTTCCAGCAATGCGCTATAGAACGTTAGATCCATCATATGTAGAAATCAAGCTCGTGAACAAGGCTAAGAAACTCTCGAGTCTCGACTACACGAGACAGAAGAAACAGAGTATATATCTTTACATTTACACCAAAAAAAAAGAAGAAGAAGAAAGAGAGTATTTACACTCTTTATCTCTAAAATAGCAAACCCGACAGTGTGTGATCTCTTCTTTTTGCAAACTTTCCTCCCTGAATAGTCTTTTTTCACTTATCCTTAACCGCAAAGGAACAGTTACAATTTCATGGTTTACTCTCAAGAGTCAGAAAAAAAAAAGTCATAAATTGTTTTAGGTTCTTTTTTTTTTTTTTTTTTTTTTTTAAAGATTCTGAATCTGTTTTTTACAACATTTGTAGTTAAGCGTATTAGTATGAACCAACCTTGCCACAATAAACGATACATATATGAACCTAACATTTTAGAAACGTGAAAAAGCGAATTTAGAATCAGCGGATCTACAACCTTGCTTCTGGTTAGCCGAATGTTTTGATTGGTCTCTTCGCCTTTTATAGTTTTGGTCCTCACTAGTTACTCCTCAAAATAGGGTAGGTAAGTCTATTTAAGGTTTTCTTTTGTCATTGTCAGCACAAAACATGTGTTTTGTTAGAAATTGATTGTCTCGATGTAAATTCGTTTTATAGAAGTCCAAATTTTCATTTTCTGTTGTATTTGTATAGTATAAAAAAAAAAAAGAGAGAGAAATGGAAGAAAGATGCCTTCGGCTTCTTATCTCATTGATGAAAATATGGTTTTATACAAACAAACAAAAGGACAAAAGTGTAACGGTGGATCATGCATAAGAAATTAAGAACTCCTATAATGTTTCTTTTTTCTTTTGTGTGTATACCTAATTTAAAATCTATAATATAGTAACAACTGCCAATTCATTGGAGTTGTCGTTTGTAGTCTCACATGGAAAAGCATAGGTTATACTAAGCCCCATTCGTTATCTGTGCCTTCCTCCTTTACAGATTATATCCTTGGACCTATCTGTAACCAAAAATCACAATAAACAACATTATCATTTACAAATATTCTCAAAGTTGGTTACCTCCACTATATATGACTCACACACTTTGAAAATGATAGTCATTAAAGCAGCCTTAGTATTTAATAATCAAATAACTAAAAAATATGCAAGTTGGTACGTATCATATAGAAATAATATAAATATTAAAAAATGTTGAGGTGGATTTCGTTACCTGAAACATAAAGCAGACCAAAACCCAGAAGACGTTGCACTGATACGTATATTTATATATATACATGTAGCTTGTATTTGTAAGTATATATATGTACAAGTGTCGATTGACTTGGAATATAGCTATTTGAGTCTCTCTTGTTGGAGGATTTTTTGGTATCGCGGGAACACATTTTTACAAGCTGAAACCTGCAGTTAAATATAGTCACACTTCGATTAAAAACATGAGCCATGTCTTAGGTGTCAGTGACGTTGTTATGTCTTAATACTTTAATTCTGGTATCTATAAAATTAAATTAAAATTTAAAATAAGAAGATTATAAAGCAGTTGATCATTATTCATCCCACACGGTTCCCACTCGGAAACATCCGTTTCACTCTTCATTTGGGAAAAATGTGATTTATTCTTATTTTAAAAGTAATCCTATTATTCGTCACTATCTAGTTAGGTTTGAATCAAATTATTTTATACGTACGAAAGTACTGATCGGAATTCGAAATACAATTTCCTCTTTGTTTTGGTTGCGAGTGAAAAATCAAACCTTCTCAATTGACTAGTCATTTTCCAACCTACTACTACTATACATACAAATTACAAGACCCTTGGTGCCCAATATTTGTAATTTAATTCATAACGTTGACTAAATATGATATCTAGAGTCACATGCTATTTCTGACCGAGTCTGATTTTGTAGTAGAGGTAGGAAAACAGCATCTTAGATATCAAAAAAATAAATAACTAATACGAGATTTGAAAAATAAGCAATTTTGGATACGGCCTAATTTTAAATTTTTTTAATACTAATAATGCTTCTGTAACGGCTAAAAGGTAATAAAAAAAGAAAATTCAAAAGTGCAAAACTTACGGATTCGATGTCGATTTTGAAGACTAGGAGCTTTCTTCTCTCTCTACAACTTGTTCGGTACGCCACAACGATGTGACCGATGGCTAAGACCCAAGAACAGACAAAAAGGGCCATTTCCTCTGTTCGGAAATATACACCGATCACAGGCTCGGCGAACACAATCGCTGCCTTAAACGATACGTAGATCAAAGATGAAATCGAGCAAATCATCGTTATTGTCAGATATGGTCCCCTCGATAACTTCGGTCCGTCACAAAGCCCGTAA
Source organism: Erysimum cheiranthoides (assembly GCA_011420285.2). Taxonomy (NCBI): domain Eukaryota; kingdom Viridiplantae; phylum Streptophyta; class Magnoliopsida; order Brassicales; family Brassicaceae; genus Erysimum; species Erysimum cheiranthoides. Next base: position 13,564,407 of record CM022183.2, on the reverse strand, counting down.
ACGCCTTCATCAGACAAATAAACATGGATCCATTATAATTTTCCGATTAAGTTCTAATAAAAAGTTCATATGAGACCAAAACAGTACTCTCTGGCTTTCTGCTTTTTAGATTCTTTTGGAAATTGAAATCAATCCCCGCAAATCTAGCAGAAATTTAAGGCACATGCTAATTTCAAGAAATTAATTTTCTTTTAAAAAATCGTAACTTTCACAAAAAAAAAAATACGAGCTTTAACAAGAACAGAGTATTTTGAACAAAACAAAACAAGAACATAGTACTTGACGGAAAAAGAAAAAAAGAACAGAGTACTTAAAAGAGTTTCCATATTTAGAGTAACAGAACAAAGTTAAGTTTCCGTAAATAATTTAGTTGGTTACTTCACTTACAAAGTATAATGGCAGATCTAATGATGGAGATGAGAGGTATATCGATGAGAGAATATCTGAAATCGTAGTTGCTGAGATGAGAATAAATCGTCGCCGGAAAACTAGAAGGAGAAAGGTGGTGGAGGGAGGAGGAGAGGATTGCGGAGGGGAGAACGGCGTCAGCGACGGCGAGGAAGATCGGAGCAGAGAAGAGGATGAAAGAGAGGAACATAGTGAAGAGAACAAAGATCGTTTTGATTCCTCTCCAAAGAGAAGACGAATATCTTCTGGTTTTGCTAATCTCTTCTTTACTGATCAGACCCATCTTGATATTTTCCTTCTTCTCTAGGGGTTAGTAACAGAGGATTTATGATCTAAGTGTGATTTGTTTCTGGAGAGAGAAGTTTTTTGCAGAGACTTTTGTTGAGGGTTTTAAAAGGGTCGAAGCAAACAAAAATTTGACGATGCTGACGATATAGCTGATGTGTAATTTTTTTTTTATAAATAAATATCTATCATTGATAATGACTCTTTTTTTTTTTTTTTTTTTTTTTTGAATTTAAACATTTGAGATGATGTTGTTTTGGACGTCTTTTCCAAGGAAAAACTATTCTAGAACATAATATATGATCAGTTTGATTTGGTGCATCATAGGAAATGATCGACTAAGAGTTTCAAAAGTTTTATTTCTACATCATTTTTTCGATTTTCTTTATTAGGTATACCAGCAGCTGTATATATATTTTAGTCTCATGATCTTGTGATCTTCACTTGATTTATCGGAAAATTCATATGCAGTTTGGGCCGACATACAAAATTGTAAGAAACATAAATATACAAACAAAATGGGAAAACGTTAAGTCTATAAAAGTTACCGTTGAGGTTAGTCATAGACCGGATTATAGTTTAAAGTTAGGGAGAGCGGGAGCAAATTAATTCACAGTTTCACTTGTAAACTGAATTGTTATAGTTTTTTGGCGAATATATTCGATATATAACAATCTGTTCTGAATTAATCTTTTTCTTATAAAATTGGCTTGATGTTAGTCCACAAATGATTTTTTTTCCCTTTAATTCGTACTACTATGGATAAAAAATTGTGAATGATGAATGGAAAATTTTTTTATCTGAGAGAGTTTTGTCTGTTGCAACCATTTAAATTTTACGTGCTTTGTACTTAGACTCCTTAGTTAAAATCTGTATTCATTTATGACAGCCAATTAGAATTTATATTTCGCATATGATCAGAGCTTAATACCTAATCAACAATCCATGTTCAGCTCTCGTCTCCCTAAAATAACGGTATTACCTAAATTGCGTGAAGCACAATAGTCAAAATTTTTATTTATTTTCTTGTCAAGTAAAGCGCAGGATCGAGTCTTTCTAAATTCCATTCAATCTACATGTGGATATGTATTAATCAAATTGAGAACTATGTTCAATGAACATTGGTGTTTTTTTGTTTTTTTTTTTTTTGTCAAAAAACATTGGTGTTTATCTAATTAAAACGTAAGGGTTACAATGGTATTACTTGGAGACAAACAATCGTAGTAACAAAATAGTGTTATTTCCAGACATTTTTCTATTAAAATTAGGTATACTTGGTAACAGTATAAAGGCGGATATAGAGGAACCGACCGATTTTAGCCACGTGAGCACTGATCAAATACATACCCGCTGGTTTTATCATAGTACTTTTAAAAATAATTATTCAAGTTTACTATCAATGAGTTCAAAACATGTTAATCTATGTAATTTTGTTTTATATGTGTAATTGTTAGTCACATGACTTATTTTAATTTATATGTGTCGCTGATCCGCGCATGTTAACCATCATTACAGGAGAAGTGCAAAGATACATCTTAGAAGTGATTAATCATCTGAAGTCAAATCCATATGATATATCTGTTATTGACATAAAAAAAATTGGGGAGAAGCTTTAGTTTTGAACTAGATAATCCTAAGCATTTCGTATTATATAGTGCAATAATAGTCTAATAAACAAAATCATATCTTATGTACGATTGATTAGAGAATTTAGCATTCCATTTTAAACGAGTGCAAATAAATGAACCATAACTTTAGGGCTGCGGGGTTGACTGATGACTAGTATTGAAATTAAAGAAACTTCTTTACCTATGACTCACGAGATTACGAGAAGCATGCATGTCGGCCTTTGTGGATAAGTCTTACTAAAATGATACTATCAATCACCTGAAATTTTATTGAAAAACATAACACTAATAAATAGGCTCGAGGGATGTTAAGTTTTACAGTTTTGTAAATAAAATAGAAGTAATTCTCAGTTGGTGCTTAAAACTCAACGACCAGTAAATTGGAAAAGATCTTTTATTAGATTCATATTTGGTATTCTTTTGTCAACATCAGATTCTGTTTTGATAAGGAAAACGAAATGCACAAAAAATAATAACTAAAAAAACTGTAATCTTAATTAGGGGGTAGAGACACGAAAAACAAAAAGGTATGGCCAAGTGTAAGCCACCAGAGGCCATAGGCGGCAGAATGATCCGTCCACGTCAGCTCCGTGTCTCAATGAGCATCGTTTACGTTTTAGGAAGGAACCGTAGTCCATTCCACAGCAGATCTTTTTCTTTTTTTGGATAATTCTTTTCCTCTTTTAACATTTTTTTTGTCTATAAATTATTTGCATTTATATTGTGTTATTATTTCATTCGTCCACTTGGATTAGTATTTTTTAGTAACAATTAGCATGTAGCGTCTGTGTCTGGCCACTTGGCAAGCTATTTAGGACAAACCTTTCTGGTGATTAACAAACAAATATGAAAAATGCTCTTAAAGCTTTTCAATATTTGCAACCATTCTAGGTGTTGCTTACGGCTTACCACGTAGTTCATTTCATCATATAGGTTTGCGACAGGTATTACTACTATCACAAAGATATTATTAACCCTTTGTTTTATATGTATACAACTTACACACGAGGTGATTCAAACCTTCGAGGCAAGTACAACTTATTCATTATGACTATACGCATCACTTGTCATGCTTGATTTTTCCGAAGGAGTGCCAAACTGATTTGTGTGTAGGTCCACTGATCCCGAAGGTAGCTTCGGGCTGAAACACAAAGATAACTCAAGTTAGAGATACAAAACTACACAAGGCTGATAAAGGAATAGTTAACTCACGGATTCATGAACTTGATCCTCGAAACCAGTTCTTCCAAGTGTTTCACACCATTAGCATAAACCATCAAATGAAGAGTTTCCAGATAACCTCACCCAATTAATTATATGCATTTTCTGTAGAAATAAAGCAAAATCTCCACTCAGTTTCTACGAAGTAACCAAATCCTTATCAAATGAAATGTAGAATTATATGAAAATTGTTGGTTATATATATATATATATATATATATATATATATCCAGTGCCGGCTCAAAATTTTTAGGGGCCCCGGGCCAAAAAAAAATTTTGGACCCTAAACATTTTTCTATAAATTTTTTTTCTTATAAATTTATTTTTAATGTATTTTGTATTAAATAAATTTGTTATAAAAACAAAAATATACATACAATTTTTTTTTCTTGGGTCTCTTTCTAATCTTATATTTAGTTTACTATATATTTTTTTTACAAAAATTTTTTTTTTTAAATATGGGCCTTTAATTATTAGGGCACGAGACGGGGCTCGGGGCGGTCGCACCCATTGTCCCCCCCTCTGAGCCGGCCCTGTGTATATCCAATGATTTAGTTTATACGAGATTAACATTGTACAGTCCTTAGTTAAAAATACTTAAATGACCCATATATCATCAAAACCTGACTTTGTTGGTGAAATTATTGTAAATGATTAAAAAAAGTGGTAATGGGCCACAAAGCCTTTTAACGAGGGAGCTTCACGCGTATCCCACATCGGAGAGCCAAGAGAGTGTGGTAGTGAAAGTAACAGTATAAATAGACTTCACTCTCGTTAAGTTCAAAATCACGCAGCCATGTGGTGAGTACAATGCGAACTATTCTTTCGCCTTTTACTAAAGAATACCGTGTGCTCTCCACGCTAAGTGGCATACGCCTATTTTTGGAGGGTTCTCACTTCACTGTGAGACCCAACATTTATTCTAGTCTCTAATTTGTTCTCACTTCACTGTGAGACCCAACATTTATTCTAGTCTCTAATTTTTCCTATTCGTTTAAAATATTCGTTTGCGCCTATTGGATTGTTGGATACAAAAGCCCAGTAGAATTCAAATGATGTGAATGGTCATAATGTATTCTAATTCCCAGGGTATAGGAGTTAAGCAACTTTTAAAAAAGCCAAGTTGAACCTTAAAATAAATTGCATTGTCATAAATAGTGTATGAAGTAGATAGGTTTGAATATATATATATATATAACCTGCAAGTTGAAGTCGTATAGAGCTAACGAAGACTACGAAGTTACGAAGTGGTCCTCGTTTATCAGAGATTCAAAGGGATTCGCATTATTATAAAATCGGTATTGAGTCAGTTCCAACTAGGATTGGTTTTGGTTTTAAGTGGAGCGAACATTTATTTCGTCCTTGTTGTTGTTGTTGTAGTAGTTGTTGTTGTTTGTAACTTTGTATCCGTTTAGACTCTCTCCAGCGACTATGAACCTCTTCGTTGTCCTTTCATCTGCCATCTCCCTCGTTATCTCCGTCGCGTATCTTCCTCTGTTCAGTGACTTATGTAACTACGCCTTCCATGGCTGCTTGCTCCCTTTTTCTCAAATCAGGATTTTTTGACTGTTTTGACTGATTCGATTCATGTTCGCAGATGGGTCAAAGCTCAAGTTTGCGGATTTGTTAGTGAGGAATGGAACAATCTTCACCAGCGATAGTTCTTTGCCATTTGCCGATTCCATGGCGATTCGTAATGGCAGGATTCTTAAAGTCGGAAGCTTTTCCACTCTCAAGGTCCTCCTTCACTTCTTTTATTCACTCTTTCACTGTATTTGTTAGTGTTCAAGTGGTTGATGAATTTGTCTGCTGCTTTTATATTACTTCACTATCATGAATGACTCTGAAAGTGTGATACTTTTTCATTCTCATGTAATTTATAGTTTTGATCAAGACAGGGTTTTATAGGAGATGGAACTATGGAGGTGAATCTGGAGGGGAAGGTTGTTGTGCCTGGACTCATTGATTCACATGTTCATTTGATTTCTGGGGGATTGCAGGTGATAATGCAGCTGTGTTTTTACTTCTTGCAATGATAACCTGAGAGTAGATGATTATTACATGCCATTGTTTGATCAGATTTAGACATGAACAGTATTCTATACTCTGGTTTAGCTTATCTCCTTTCCTTTTTCTTTTAATGTTTTTTTCGCTTGAGCATAGATGGCCCAAGTTGGACTTCGTGGAGTGAGTCAAAAAGATGAGTTTGTTAAATTGGTGAAGGACGCGGTGCAGAGTAATACTTTGGTCTTTGTTGGTGTCTGTTTTTAGTTATGGTGTACAGTGTACACTTTTTGTTTAAGTTGGTGGGTTTCTTAGTAGTGGAAGAATATTTAATTCATTATGCTGCTTTTTTATGTGATGAACAAAAAAATTCAGATGCAGAAGAAGGCTCATGGATTCTAGGTGGTGGATGGAACAATGATTTGTGGGGAGGAGAAATGCCCTCTGCATCATGGATTGATGAAATCTCCCCTCATAATCCTGTATGAATTCTTCTCACTTTTGGTGTTTGTCAAGCAATAGTCAACAATCAACATCATCTCTTACTTATATATTTCTCTTCATTTAGGCTTGGTTGATTAGGATGGATGGTCATATGGCATTGGCAAATTCCCTTGCGCTTAGGATTGCTGGTGTATCGAGTTTAACAAAAGATCCAGTTGGTGGAACGATATCAAGAATGCCTAATGGCGGTAATGCTTGTTTCAAGCAATGTATATTCATATAGCACCTGGCCTGCTTATGCTTACTTGGAATTGCAAAGAAACTTCCTATGTTGTGAGTGTATACTAAAATAAACTGGTACTTGCTTTTATGTTTGAATCAATGCAGAGCCGACAGGTCTTTTGATCGATGCTGCTATGGAGCTTGTCACTCCCTGGGTTAAAGAAATCTCAGCGGATGAACGTAGGGAAGCACTTTTTAGAGCTAGCAAATATTCTTTGTCTAGAGGCGTGACAACTGTTGTTGATCTTGGAAGATACTTTCCTGGCACTACAGAAGATCTCTCCTGGAAAGACTTTCAAGGTGCCATAGATTGTTATGTTAACCCTGAGTGGGAATGACTTGTCAAATTCAAATTTGCATGCTGCTAAAATAGAGTGAATTTGATGACCCTTACCTGACAGCGAGAGAATTGAAATAGTTTTAGTCAAAACTCATTTCAGTTTAATACTCTTTTTTATGGTCCAGATGTCTATCTATGGGCTGATTCCATGAAGAAGATGATGATACGGACTTGCTTGTTTTTTCCGATCACGACATGGTCACGTTTATCGGTATGATTTCTTCAGAAGCAACTCTTGTTTTTCAATAAAAAGAATGAGTACTTGTACAAGCAGTTCTGTTCTTCTTTAGCACGAGAAACTTAAATGTGTTTTATAGCATTCTTCAACTTCATGTTTTGCTATTTACATATATTTTTCATTTTTCATTATGATCTGCATCTCATATATCATCAGAGAAATCTTGGCCTTTCCTGATTGTCAAATTTTCTTTCGATGTTTGATGCTTTATATCATCTGTGCTCTGATGGCTATTATTAATATACAGCCCATTCTTCTTTCACCATTTATTATTTTTGTGTTTTCTGCATTTACCTGAAATTGTTTGTGTGCTTATCTTCGTTAACTTCATACTTTTAGGATCTTAAGCTTCAGAAGGGATCTGTACTGAGTGACTGGTTGTATCTTGGTGGCGTCAAAGCATTTCTTGATGGCTCTCTAGGTTCTAACAGTGCACTTTTTTACGAGGTGAAGAACACTATATTATTTCTATTCATCTGCTATATATTCCCTAATAATATTTTCATATTGTTCATATTGATGAAATGCACATATGCCAATCCTTATATATACATAATTTTATCCTTAAGCAGTAGTATAAAATCCTGCGGTTTGTATCTTTTGCAGGAATATATTGATACACCTAATCATTATGGGTTACAAGTGATGGATCATGAGAAACTTTCCAACTTCACAATGGCAGCAGACAAATCAGGGATTCAGGTGTTTCTCTGTTTACTTCTGTCCATTGTTTGCTCATCGTCCTATTTAGTTTTGCTTATTATCTTGTTATGCTGTGATCAAGGTTGCTATCCATGCTATAGGCGACAAAGCAAATGACATGGTCCTTGACATGTATGAATCTGTTGCTGCAGCCAATGGAGACCGGGATAGAAGATTTAGGGTGAAGTTTGCTATATAAAACCTATTCCTCTGAGCTATTGACTAGCTCCTCTGCTTATTCTCTCTATGTACTTAATATCTCTGAACTCCTGGTTACAGATTGAGCATGCCCAACATTTGACACCAGGATCAGCCAACCGGTTTGGCCAACTTCAAATTGTAGCATCAATTCAGGTTAGTTACTTCCCAGCATTGAGCAATTGGGCTTAAAACTCATTTTCTTTATCTAATATATCAACTGCTCGTGAACAGCCGGATCATTTGCTTGATGATGCTGATGCTGTTGCTAAGAAGCTCGGTCCTGAGAGAGCCCAAACGGAGTCTTATCTATACCGATCTCTCTTAAATGGCAATGCACTCTTGGCACTTGGTTCAGACTGGCCTGTACGATTTCGATAATCTCTCCACATAGAAAGTTTTTACATATATTCAAACTATGAGTTCAAGCTTTACTTTGTCTTTTTCAACCTCCAGGTGGCAGACATTAACCCGTTGCACAGTATCAGAACTGCGGTTAAACGAATACCTCCCAAGTGGAATCACTCTTGGAATCCATCTGAATGCATCTCTTTTACCGATGCGATGACTGGGTAATAAGCCTCTTCTCTACCCTTTTAAAGTAGTTTTTAGCACTTAGTTAGTTGCATTTTCTCAAGCATTCTTCGTATTATAATCGCAGGCTCACGATATCAGCTGCGCGAGCAGCGTTTCTGGATCATCACGTAGGGTCTTTATCTCCTGGGAAGCTTGCAGATTTTGCCGTATTGTCAACAAATTCCTGGGATGAGTTCTCAAAAGATGGTTCTGCTTCAGTTTTGGCAACTTATGTAGGAGGAAAGCAATTGTATCCATGAAATGATGATGAAGTCTTTTATCTTAGAAACTAAGTATTTGATTATTTCTCAATTTTTTCTAGGCGTCGTGAAAATGTATATTGATATGACATTTGGCTTATCAGTTTACATAATCGAAATAAAAAATCATTCTCAGTTCATATTCAAAAAGAAAAAAAGTTAACAACGTTGAAAAAAAATGTTGGTGTGTCGGCCAAAGGAAACAGAAACACGGTTGTTGGTAATTTATTTGCGAAAAGGAGTTGTTGGTGAGTGGTCACGAACGAGTCATGGACGCGGAGAGAAAGCCAATGAGATGTGTAGCTGTACTAACTACGTGGCTCTCTGGTTCCAGCCGTCAACTCGGTTTGGTTCCAACACGTTACACTTAATACTGAGCACAGCAAGCCCCACGTGTTGCTTTTTAACGTGCGACATCACCTGATTGGTCGCCCCTTGGGTCCTAGTCTAAAAAGTCATCATGTTTCTCCACGTAAAAATCTGATGATAACTTTTTTTCACGCCAAAGCATACGCGTTGATCTTAATTACCCACATTCAAAATGAAGATTTTAATTTGGACAAAATTTTGTATAATTTTTTTTTTTTTTTAACACTTGATTTATAGAAAGATACACGAGTGACATTTTTAGCTCAGTTTAATTCTCGTTGCACAAAAGAAAAAGAGTCAATTTAATACTCAAACTCACTATCAAACTTATATTTTACCATCATCATCAAATGTTTTGAAAGTGTTTAAAGATACTGAGTTCTTTAATGTGAAATTAGTGAAATGCTATAAGAAACTGGATAACACTGGACCGTTATATTTTTGGAGACACACAAGTATGCGAGAAAACAGACAAAAAAATAAATAAAGTTGGACATAGTCATCTTAAACGTGAATGGAAGATAAGATATGTCCTTATGAGTATAGGCGTTTAGCTACAAATACATCCATCACATTCTCCTTTAGTGAACACACACAATGCACATGATGATATAAATACACCTAATCAAGAATATTTTATTCATATAGATTTTAAAAAATTTCCCGTGAAATTAGAACATATGTTTGTCTTCTTTTAATTCCCGTGAAACCAAGCCTTCAAAATGTAAGGTTCCCGTGAGTCTATCTTTCTCGTAGATCCCGTGAAATTAGAACATATGCTCAATAATGTAAGGTTCCAGAACATGGAGTTGTAACCCTGATTGATTAACTCTCGTGAGACATATACTATGTATAATGTTTTGTGACGTATTTAGATAACCAAAATCCACAATAAAAAAACATGATAACGCGAAGAGTCTACGTCATGAGACGAATGTGTGACAACAACTTATGTGTGTGGAAGTTCACGTGTATAAATAGGAATTGTTGAACCGTCGACTATACACTTAATCTTTAGTAATTAGCATATTGTCTTGACGACAGGTGGCTGATTGTTTTATATGATGATCTCCAATTTCGATATTGGATAGTTCAATTGAATGTGTTCTCATTCGTTTCTATCACCACAACTTTTGTCGATGACTTATGTTCAGTGTTCACAAATCACAACAGCTAAGCAAGCAATGATTTCCTTTTTTCTATTTTTTTTTCTCTCTCCATTGGTTCAATAATCAATTCAATGTCAAGGATTATGAAACATTACATACTCCACAAATCTTTTAATTTCTGCTGTCAATAATTGACTTACTGTCATATTTTAAGTGCCTTCAAATATGATTAGAAAGCCAAATATAATAATTCAATAGTTTTTGTTTTGCCTTTACATTCCTAAAAACTACAAACCAGTTACACCTTTTTTTCTTCAAACCACTCTTATTCATGTAATCATAGTCGAGATCTAACTTCCAATGTCGATTGTTATGTCTATCATAAACCACATCAACCACGGTAAAGTCGATCATTCTTATATTTCCTGACAGTCAATTATATATTGGTATACACCAATTGGTCGTTGTGGTACTATGATATATATGCAAAAATTATATTATAAAAACTTAATACATTATATTCTAAATTAGTTGGGATAGACCACTTTCTAGGGTTCTAAAATAATTGTTAATTAAGATTGGATGTTAATTATTGAAAATTTAAAGAATGTGATCAAGTTTAGTTGGATAGAAGTTTGAAAATTTCTCTATTAACTAGGTATTACAAATTTGGTATAGCTGCATATAATTTTCAAATATCTGTCTCTTTAAGTGTATGCGATAAGAACAAATAACTTTCAAAGATTGAAGAAGATAGGATTTAAAGTTAATGTCTTAAATAAACCAAATCAAAATATTTTATCAAAAAAAAAAAAACCAAATCAATAGTACTATTTTTCCTTGTAAGTAATAAATAAAGATGACACCGACAAAAGAAATAAAGATTTTATAATTGAAACGTAACATTCGGAATGTTGAACTTTACACAAACGGGAGAGGAAGACCAAAGTCAAAGGCTAGCTAGGACCCGTTCCACCCTCTTCCCAAAGTCCTAAACGCCATCGAAACGGATTCCGACCAAACCTCATGTGCCCTTTATTTAATTTTTTTTTTTTTTTTTTTTTTTAATCTTGTTTTTTTGTTAAGAATTTATTTAATCATGTTCTACTCCATCCGTCCATGATATCCAATTAAATCTATTGTCTGGATTTATGCTATAGTTAAAAACAAATATAAAATACGCATTCATCAACTTTTTAAAAACCTACCATTGATATAAAATAATAAAATTATTGAATAAATTAAGAAATTTAAGTTTTAAATTAACTTTAAGAATATAAATTACACTTTTCATAGCTTTTTTTTTTAAAAATACTTTTATCGAACAAATTAGATATCCAGTAATTATGAACAAACTTTATGTTTATGTAGGTAAAAAGGATGCAGTATCCGTATATTTATAGTTCCAATAAAGAGAGGAGAAATTTTCCATATCAAGAAAGATTTGAATAATTCCATACCGATGAGGAAAACGTACCGTATGTAGTTAGTTGATTGTATTCGTTTGCTAATGGCTATACACAAAAAGTTTCCATTACTCCAAAATAATACTAGAACGAAAAAAAAAAACTCCCCCGACAGAAAAATGGAAAAAAGACAGGAAACAGCCGTTGTTGTACGTTGACTTTCAAACTGTGATCTTTGTTGTGTTAATTTCCACATTATGACGTCTTCCTTCTTTTCCTATCCGTTTCCCTCACATCTTCTCTAATCTATATATACAAACATTTATCCTCTCATTCTTTTATAGTTTATATATTCATCAAACAAAAAAAAACCTATTAATTTTCAAAAAATGGCTGATTTGGATTTACAGAGGAGGAAAATGGTATCACCGAAGCTCCACGTCACCATTCCAGAGACGTTTAAGCTATCGTCAGTCTCCTCCCCAATCTCCTCCTCTTCCTCCGCCGCTTGCTCCTCCTACGAGCTCTACCTCCGTTTGCCGGAACTCAGAAACCTCTGGTCCTCTCTCGATTTCCCTCACTGGATCTCCGAGCCGGTTCTCAACCAGCTCTTCAAGCTTTTGAGATCACTTTCCGTTTAATCCTGACCGTTGCTTCTGACACACGTCCCTACATCAACCGCCGCGAATGGATCCGAAGGTTAGATTCTCTCGCCACGAGCCAGATCAAAATCGTGGCGGCGATCTGCGAGGATGAGCACGACGACGACGAGAGCGTAGCTCCGGTCAGCAATGCCTGGAGCTCGTTAAGCTTGATTTCGGAGATTGCAACGTGTCGTACATCGGAGAGCGTTGGACAGAAGATCTTGTGTACGATCGAGAATGAGATGCGTTGTGTGTAAGTATACGCTCGGTTTTAGGAGAACCAAACCTCGCCGGAAAACCGTATCTTCAGTACGACGCCGTTTGTCTCCCGGAGGAGCTACACAGCCTCAAGAACATCTTCTACTCCGATCACATCGAGAATCCGGAGAATCAAATGCTCTACACTATTCATCAGATTCTCGAATCTTGGATTTACGTCTCCGTGAATCTCTTAAACCGAATCGTTTCAAGAATCGAAGAGGGAAAATTCGAAAAAGCTTCTTCCGACGTGTACTTGCTGGAGAGAATCTGGAAGCTTCTGACGGAGATAGAAGATCTACACATTCTGATGGATCCAGAAGATTTCTTGAAGGTGAAGAAACAGTTACGGATTAAAACGACGTCTCAAAGCGACGCGTTTTTGTTTCTGGTCGATAGGGTTAGTGGAGATGGCCAAGATGTCCAAGGAGCTGAGACAGAAAGTGCCAGCTGTACTTGAAGTGGAAGGTGGATCCCACCGGAGGTCCGAGGTTGCAGGAGGCGGCGATGAAGCTTTTACTCGAGGAAGACAGAGTACGAGAAGATACATTTGCTTCAGGGAATGCAGGCGGTGGAGTCTTCGGCGAAGAGATTCTTCTTCCGGTACCAGAAAGTTGGTGGCGGGCGATGATGGGAGTGCTGAGGCAAATGCGAATAGAACGGCGGCGAGTCACGAGTCATGTGATTCGCTGACTCGGGTGTTTATGGAGCCAACCGTATACCCGAGCCTAGACGCTCTGAAGACTTTTCTGGGAGAGTTCTGGAGTCAATTGGGCGTGCAATGGACGACACTGACACAACGACTTAAAGAACACTATCTACAGATGTAACACTACTGAAATTTTTGGAAGCATGTAACGATCAGTGTATGAATTATATAACTCGATTTTTTTAGCACAAAACAATATTTTTCACAACATCAGGTGTTACAAGTTACACAATGTTACAAAAGGTACACCCATACACTAGGCTATTACTATATCTCTTTGTAAGCTTCTACGAGAAACCCCATAAGCCACCAGTTATAAACTCTCACTCTCTATCTTCTCTTACCGTTAAAGTAAGAGCAGTTCTTCTGTTCTGAACTCTTACTGGCATCAATCCCGTCAATAGCTAGAACGTGAAGAGTAGTAGTAACCAGTGGAAGAGAAAGCGGAAATGTACCACCATGCGAAAGCAGCAATCACCAGAACCATAGATTGCGGCTATCTACGGCTTTCATGGAAGAGTATACAAGCGGCATTTTCCCGAATTCAGCCACAAACCGATTTACGCAGTGTGTTCTTTTCTCTGTGTGCCCTCCTATGCTACTAATACCAGTTGAACCGATTTCGTATATTTTACCTACAAAAACAGGCCAAAGAGTATGATATGCTCTTCATTATCAAAGGTTATCAGAATCATATGGCGATAAATGGGTTCTAGAGTTGCCTGCGGTTGAGAATTACCTTTAACCCATATAGCAGGAGCGTTGTAGCATTTGCGACGAGGAATGACATTGCAATATCTTCACAGTTCCTGTTATAAGATGAATCTCACGCTTAGGTGGGGTATGTTTAAATCAGAGATACAAAAACCACAAAAAGATAATGAAAGTTATAAGGAACCTGTTCTTGGTTGTGAATTCCCTGATTGATGCCGGCATGCTATTTGTGTAAAGGCTGAGGTATTTTTTGTGGAAGAAGGCTGCCTTTGAGAGTACCATGCTATATGTACCACTCCACCAACAGACCACCATCCGCTGTAGGTGTAGTAATTGGCTTTATCATTCTGCAGAAAATTGAAGTCAACTTTCAGATTCCACGTATTACACATAGTTTCTTAGATAATAAAGAAGATAATATAACCAATTCAAACACTATGTACAGAGTTCTTTCAATATTAGTACTAGCTGTTAGATCATATGGATGAAGAAAAGAGTCCTAATATAGCAAACAACTTAAAGAGAATGCAGTTTACTATTTTGGTACTGTTATTTGATAAAGAAGTTTCTTGAAGATATTCAAATATAAAAATGTAACATACCGACTTTTCAGGCCAATGCACACGGGGCACAAACCCCACCATTGTATCCGGAGCACTCTCCCAAACGTTAAATGCAAAATCTACTGTGCTACAAGGAAATATGATATCATCATCTATTGAGAAGACAGCATCTGTTTTCAAGTCTTGAATTTCTTTAAATCTGTTGTTCAAACTGTCTTCTTTGTTTATATCAAATCTGAGCTCAACCTCACGCCCATCTCGCAATTTTTTCTTTAGAACGTTTTGAAGATACTCCTTGAGAGAATCTGATGGAGGGTTAGGTTCACTCCATACAATGTGGATAGAGTCAAGCCTAGAACATGATGCATAGTGGGATACAGACTCTTAAGAGATCATATCTCTTCCATGTGTTCATCAGAAGTGTATAACCTTTCCTGCAGATTGATAAGAAATTCATCAAATTAGTTAATAAGAACAAAACTTTTAACTAAAAGTAAAAGGCCAACTACCTAATTAGAATTACATATACTCCATGAGCCCTAACCTGAGCACATACCTACATATGCATCTTTGATTATGTAAAGACGCCGACTAAATTGTATACCCGAGCCATTAAACCAACAGGTAGTAGGTAAGTCTTGCGATACAATTTTCAAGTAAGTTGAATACTTCTATGATGGAATTCAGAAAAATGATAACAACAGTCACCAGCTTAATATAGCAAGTTTATGAATTCATTTGCTATAACCAGAGAATCTCTATAGCTTCTGCATTAATATATACATATACATATATTAATCAACTGCAGGGAGCTTAAGAATAACTATGTTGGTTATAATAGAGTTGAGTAACAACACAAGATCATATATTTTCCTTACCAAATTTGAAATCCAAACAAAAACCACGTCTACGAGGACAATCAACAAACCAAATCTCTAAAGCAATCAAAAATTTTACTTAAATTCTCACGAGGCCTGAGAATCTCCAATTCAGTGGAAGCTTTCCCAAAATAGTTACTAAATACGAATCTGAAAAAAGGTCAAGCAAGCCTCAGTTGTTAATAGCACTTATCAAATATTACTTTCCTAATTTATCATCTACTCTTCACCACCAACAGTTACCATTTTGGAGATCCAAATCAAAGTTAAACCCATGTAGCACGAATTTCAGCTACGATTCAGAAAAAAACTTGAAGAAAGTGTGTGTACACACCTTGATTCGGAGATCCGATCTGCGACGGCGATTGAACTATTAACCCAAGGCCGAGAAGATCGGCACACGAGTGTGATCAAAGCGAAAGCGAGGCAGCAAATAGAAGAAACTTAGTACTCCTCGCCGTCACGAACTTGCGTAATTTCTGATCTCCACGGCGATACGCTAATGAACAAGTTCCCATCTCTTTACAAACATCTCCTCCTCCCATCAGTAAAATAACGAATTCAAGTTTCCAAAATTAGATACGCGTATGATTGAAGAAGAAGAAGAAGAGAAAGACGACTCAGAAGTCAAACCGTGTCAAGAGCGAGTCGACTCAGTCTTCGCTCTCAAGCGGATTTAGTCATCGCCTTTCTCTTTATATATCACTAGAAGAATTATCGCAGATCAGAGACGATGGATTTTTCTGGTGCGGCACGGTGCACAGTAAGAGAAAAGGATAAAGCCACGTGTAATCATCTTTAGCGTTCATGTTAGCTTCATAACCACGATCTCGACGTTTTCCCGAATCCCATGTTGACGTGGTAAACTGTCTTTAGGCTCAAAAGTGGGTCCCACCTAAGGTTTTTTCAGATATTTTCTACATATGTTGGTTTTTTTTTTTAAGCAAACATGATCGAGAAACAAGGTTTTTTTTTTTTTTTTTTTTTTTTTCTTTTTCTAAAGCTAAGCAAAGGGACAATGGTAACAAATTAACAATATGTCACACGGAATAGTGTAATCACTTTTTTTGGACTGAATTAGATATTTTTTGTAATGAACTTATATAATAAGAGAATCTACTCGACCATGAGATTTGAGATTATAAGTTTAAAACTACAATTCTCTATCTTAGGCCAATAATCACAAACGCTAACCAATTAGATTTAGTAGATAATAAAGTTTTCTTTTAAATTTTTTTTTTTACATTTTCGAGGTGTATAACAAAATAGTTATTCGTAAAAACGAGAAAAAGGTTATGTCATTAACCAATGTAAAAAAAAAATAGTGATAATATGAGAAAAACAATTTTGATTATAAGTCTGATTGGATAATTAAGTCAATAATTTTCTGTTTAGTGACTTTAGTCAAATAAAATTTTCGTTTTCCTTTAGTATGTTACAACAAAAAATTACAAGAGACTAATGTCGTCGTCGTCGTCGTCTTCTCTATGGCTCATGATCTTCGTCTTGAGGAGTAGAAGAAGCAACAGATTGTGCGAAATCAGAATCCATGACAACACCATTCATTCTGTGCGCTATGATCTTCCCTCTCTTTAACCCCATCTTCTCAGTCTCGATTCCATTAACGACCAATCCACCACCATTTCTCTTTTTCCAATCTTCAATGTGAAACCACTCAAAGACTCATACGACGCCGTTTCGTCATTCCTTATGTCTACTTCTTCTACTTTGTACGGAACTGCCGCGAAACTCATGATCCTCGATACGACGGCGTATGTGTTATCTCCGTCGTCGTCTTCAGGAGATTTAATTTGACGGCTATTGTTCGATTTCATCCCCAGATCTCGGCTGAATGATTTATCGGACGGTACGAAGGCTGTGAAAACCAGATCTTCAGGTAGCATTTCGATCATCATCTTCCCGAAGTAACCGAGTTCATCGGTGAGGTCGTCGTTTCGAAGTTTGTTAAGATGGTTACCGCCGGCGAGAGGTGTTTCCGGTAATTTAAGAAATGAGAAGATGATTATAGTTAGGGAAGAAGCAGTGATGAGCAGAAGTAGGAAAGACACTGGATTTTTCAAGAATTGAGGTTTTCTTCATCGTTTTTATTTTACTTTTGTTGCGTTGATTTTATCGATAGAGCTCTGCTTGAGATTTTATTTACAGGAAGAAGAAAGAAGAAGGATGAAGCTCGATCTGGGAAAAAGGAGATCGTAATTTACAAGTTAGAACGTCGAAATTTGGATTTGGGTGGGCTTTTTCACAACTTTGGCCCATATCATATTTTTGCTGACTTGAGATAGATTGACTATGGATTCATATTAATTTTATAATTATTTTGAGAATCTTATCACATTTATTTTATTTTTTTATAACATGTGATTGATTATATTTACCAAAGGAATAATACAAAAGGACCTTTTATGATCTTTTAACATTTTCCTCAAAAATATTTGTTAAATTCGAAATGGAAAAGAAGTATTGCCAAAACCAAGAAAAAGGAAATTAAAACAGTAAAAGGAAAATTCGAACATGTAAAACAACAGAACGTAAAATGGAAATTCACACAAATCCCTCCTGTATATATATATACGTGACTCTGCTCATCATAATGTCCATCAAACAAACTCTCAATTCCCTCGTCCTAAAGTTAAAACTCTTTTATTTTTCTCTGAAATTTTCCGAAAGTTTCTACAATGGAGATATTACTTGGTGGACAAGCAACCAATGGAGCTCTTAGGTCAAAGACGAAGATAGTTTGTACTCTTGGACCGGCTTCAAGATCGGTGGAGATGATCGAGAAGCTTCTCAAGGCCGGTATGAACGTAGCCCGGTTCAATTTCTCCCATGGTTCTCACTCGTTCCATCAAGAAACTCTAGATAATCTCCGAACCGCCATGGATAAGACTGGTATTCTCTGCGCTGTCATGCTCGACACAAAGGTACAAACATCGTTTTTTCTATATTAAAAATCTCTTTATACATTACTTTAAGAATCGATTGAGGATTTGAATTTAATTTGGTTTTTTACAGGGTCCTGAGATACGAACCGGGTTTCTCAAAGAAGGCAAACCGGTACAGTTAAACCAAGGTCAAGAGATCACAATCTCAATTGATTACACAATAGAAGGAGATTCAAACATTATCTCCATGAGCTACAAGAAACTTGCAGAGGACCTCAAACCTGGTGATGTGATTCTCTGTTCAGACGGCACAATCTCTCTGACTGTCTTGTCCTGTGACAAGTATCTCGGTCTTGTTCGTTGCCGATGCGAGAACTCTGCAATTCTTGGAGAAAGAAAAAACGTTAATCTCCCTGGAATTGTAGTTGATCTCCCAACACTTACTGAGAAAGACAAAGAGGATATTATGCAATGGGGAGTTCCGAACAAAATCGATATAATCGCTCTTTCTTTTGTTCGCAAAGGATCTGACCTAATCGAAGTCAGGAAATTACTTGGAGAGCACTCAAAGAACATCATGCTTATGTCAAAGGTGGAGAATCAAGAAGGAGTGATGAATTTTGATAAGATTCTGGAGAATTCTGATGCTTTCATGGTGGCTAGAGGAGATCTTGGGATGGAGATTCCGATTGAAAAGATGTTTCTAGCTCAAAAAACAATGATCAAGATGGCTAATGCTCTTGGAAAACCAGTGGTCACAGCCACACAGATGCTTGAATCTATGACCATATCTCCTCGTCCGACTAGAGCTGAAGCCACGGACGTTGCGAACGCTGTTCTTGATGGAACCGATTGCGTTATGCTAAGTGGAGAAACAGCCGCTGGAGCTCACCCTGAGACAGCCGTCTTAACAATGTCAAGGATCTGTAAAGAAGCAGAGGATTTCATCGATTACGACTCTCTCCACAAGAAAACTCTAGGAATCGTTTCGTTACCGTTATCACCACTCGAGAGCTTAGCTGCTTCCGCCGTTTCGACTGCGCGGAGTGTTTGTGCGTCGGCGATCATCGTTCTCACCAAAGGCGGTTACACAGCGGAGCTTGTGGCTAAATACAGACCAAGTGTTCCGATTCTGTCGGTGATTGTGCCGGAGATTGCTCAGGGAGATGATTTGGAGTGGTCGAGTTCGGACTCGGTGGCTCATGTGGCGAGACGTGGTTTGATTTACCGTGGGATTATTCCCGTGGTGGCGACGGGATCTTCTGCTAGGGATTCAAACAAGGATGCGACGGAGGAGACGATTAGATTCGCTATCGGATTCGCGAAGACTAAAGGAATTTGTAAGAGTGGAGATTCCATTGTGGCTTTGCACAAGATTGATGGTTCCTCTGTTGTGAAGATAGTGAGCGTGGAGTAAACAGTTTTTACGCGGGTCAATTTTGAACTTTCAAATTCTTGTGGGGTCAATAATAAAAGTCATGAAACTTTAATTTCGGTTTAAACATTGTTTTTGGTCGCATGATATAAATTTAAAGTTTTAAACAGAATCTGGAATTTCGTTGTTACATTTCGTTACTGGCTTTAGTTATTAAAATTTTGAATAACACCAAAATAATTAAGGAAAAATTCATACAAATTGTGTTACTAAGAATAATTAAGAACATTATTCAAGTCCGGGGCCTTTCAAACTTTTCTATTTTCTTTCGAGTTTGTAGATTTTAGAATATGAACTATCTTAAAATTATTTAGACTAAGTATAACTAGATGTAATAAATAGAGATATCCAAAGTTTTTGGGAAACTAAAGTTTGGTAATAGTTTTGTTGCTTCTCTTATAAACCACCCAAGGGAAAAGTAGATAATCCGGTTTATGGAAAAATAAATATGCATTCAGTTTTTTTGTAATGGGTTCTAAGCGGTAACTCCAATGGGAACATTCTTGAGTCTTGAAGTTCCGTAAAGGGTTTCTTCGAAGCGGATGATCTCGTTCTTTGAGCCATAAGCAACTTGAGTTCTATCGTCGAGGTTGACGATGGTCTTGTCGAGCACGGACTTGTGTCCATCACTGCTGAATCCGCCAGCATTCTCTATGAGCAGGCCAAGAGGAGCCACTTCAAACAACAGCCTCAACTTTGCCTTAGCCGTAGGAGAAGTCACATTGGTGAAGATTCCTTTCTCCTTCACAATAATCTGTCCAAAAACAAGTAACTGCGTAAGTCAAGTTTCATTCACAAGTAGTAGAAATCCGGTTAAAGTGTCTGAAGAGGAACGAACCTGGTTAACGTCAGGAACCATTCCTCCAGTGTATCGCAGTGTGTACTTCTCTTTCACGTAGTAATCAATCAGCTGATTTCACAATGAAGGTGTTGAAAAAGAAAACACATTCAGAGAGTTTAGATTGGGGATTAGATTCGAGCAAGATTAAAGCTAGATCGATCGAAAGCAAGAACCTTGCTGTATTCGGAGTTGTCGAATGTGGCTCTCAAGTTTCCTGGTGAGAACATTTTCCCTTCTGCGATCTCTGTTGTCTCCTTTACATGCTGCCATTTCCCTGAAAAAAACATTTTGAGCTTAGTTGAAAGCTACCAAAGAAGGAATCTTGATAAACCGGGATTAGACCAAAACTCTAGAAAACCTTCATCAAGAAGCAAGAACTCATGAGTTCCTGGAAATCCCTTAACAGCCAAAACATAAGTGGTTCGTGGACCGTAGATTCCCATGGCTGCAGCCACTTGATCTCCTCCTGTGACTCCGGTTAGCTTGTCTCCAGGCCAAACCCCGAATATGGTTCCCACGGTGAAATTCGTATCTACAATGCTTGATCCATCCAATGGATCAAATGCCACACTAAACCCACCTGTCCAAAGAAATTTCATTGAATTCTCTCGTTAACCATTTCCGCGCAATTTAGGAAGAAGAAATGTTCAGTTAAATTTACATGAACCAACCTTCCACTGGACCTCCCATATCTTGAAGCTCAGGTACTTCTTCAGAGCACGCATACTTGCACACATGCGAGTATTGCAAAGCCTATAAAAACCAATACACAAATCAATTACCTAATGATCCATTTCCGAAACTTATGAAATTCAAAATGTAATAAAACCTCAAAGAGAAGCTTATCGGCGAGCATATCGACAGCGAGTTGTTCATCGCCAAAGGAATTGACACAAGCTGTTCCACCACAAGAAGCTGTTCTAACTTTAAAAGCGATTGTTCTCAATGCTTCTCCCATACACATGAGCAAAGTTCTCAGTCCCTTGTCAGGCGTTGCTTGTGATAAAAACTCTTCCTATACACCCAAAAGAAAGAAACTTTAAATCTTTATGATACGGAATTTGAATAAAGACTGAGACTTTTTTGTTGTTAAATAAATTTACCAAGCTTTGGCCAATTTCACATTTGGTCACAGTTGAAGCACCATTGCTCTTCGCCTTTGTGGCTTTCAATTGCGATTTTGGTGTTACTCGAAGTGAATCACCGAAGATTGAGCTCGACTTCAGACGCTGCTGATATCAAATTATATTGAATTAAACATCGAAATAAGTTTCCTCACTCGAACAATCACAAGTGTGAGAGTGTGTTTGAGTGAAGTCCAAGTTATATGCGTAATTGAAGAGGAAACGAACCTTGAAGCTGGAGGAAGCGGAGAAGGAAGAAGGAGGAGAGACCAATGTAGAGGATCGTTGAGAAGAGACGCTTGGGGGGAGGATCCCACGTGAGTAGCACGCGATGCTGGTCTCCATTGTTAAAGCTCGAGGTTTGATCGAAGAAGAAGAAGAAGAGGTGTGTGTAGAGAATGGTGAAGACAAAAATCAAAACCCAAGTGGACTTGGAAGAGATAAAGGGTGTTCACGGTCAGAGTGACACGTGGCAGTATATGAAGAAGATATGATTAAGGGTCTGGTGATGGGCAATTGGGCAAGAAAGAGCAAAGAGATGTCCTGAGAGGCTTTTGATTTGCTATCATTCATTTATTGTGTGGTTATGGTCCTCTTTTTTATCGTTATGAGATTATATTATCTCCAATTTTACTTCACATCACCCAGGAAATACAAACCAAAAAGATGATACAAAAAAATAAAATAATTACAAACTAACTTAAACCTTATTATTTATTTATTTTTAATTTCATTATACATCAATTTCAACAATTCAAATCATTTTCAAACATTTTTCTTCATCATTTTAATATTTGAATCGCGTAAACACCATATATAAAATAAGATTTTATAGATTTTATAAAGAATATGTATATATCAGTTTTGATCCTAAGATATGTGGGTTATGTATATTCGATGGAAATTATAGGTAAATTATATGCATATATAATGCAAATTATAGGTAAATTATATGCATATATGATGCATATTTTTAGTTTTTTTTCATTGTATATATTTGTTTATATTATATTACAAAAATATTGCAAAAATAATATACATGTATCAGAGCCAGGTTTCGATCCTGGGACCTGTGGGTTATGGGCCCACCACGCTTCCGCTGCGCCACTCTGATTTTTGATAAACATATGATCTTAAACTTTATAATATTATTTATCATATATATTTTAAGAATATTATAAAATTCTATTTAAGGAAAAATATAAGATGTTTAGTTAGTTTCAAAGATTGATTGGAATATTATGTTTTCTTACTATATGTAGTTTTTTCTTAATAAAATTATAGATTTCTTTACATAGTTTTTGTTATATAATTTATGATAAAATTAATTTTTATAGTTATATATGAAAATATGATGTTAAAATGATATATATTACTAAATTTTTTCGGTGGAATGAGGGAGACTAGTCTCCCATATTATTGTAAAATTTTTTAAAAATTACTAAAATATAATATATTGATTGAACTATTTTACAATAAAACTTGTCAAATGTCAAACAAGTAAAGAAAAAGATAAATATATATATATATATATATATATATTTATTTAATACAAAATTTTTAGTCTTTTTGCTGATTTTAATAATATTAAATTATTAATACAAATATACAAATTTTCTTTTTAGTATCTTTGCTGATTTTATATTAAAAATATTATTCATTATATTAGTGCTACTTCTATTAATGGCTGAATTGCTTTCATACGGCAACATGTAACTTTACCATATATAAATTCCGTTCATGACATCGTCGCTACACTACAAGTCTACATCACCATCTCTTTTTTTTTGTAAAAAGTTAAATCACTACATCACCATCTCACTAAACCGATTCAATTAATATCTAAATTACATAGCCATTTTAGAGATATTTGAACGTGTTACAAAAACTACAAAAACTGGCATCCAAATAATTAGTCTGGCCGGCTCAAAATAAATATGGGCCCATGGGCAAAAAAAAAAATTTGGGCCCTAAAAACATATGTAAAAAAAAATTTGGGCCCTAAAAACATATGTAAAAAAAAAATTTAGCTAAATATAATATTTTATTATAAATATTTTTTTTAATGTATTTTTAACTAAATAAATTTGTTATAAAAACAAAAAGAGAAATTGAGACAAATGCCCCTCCTTCTATGTCACTTTGCAAAATTACCCCTATGTAATCTACCCTTCTCTAATTTGTACTAAAGAGACAATTATACCCTTCTGAGACAAATCTCTCATCATCTTCGTTATCTTCATCTGTCGCCGTCGTCCCGCAATTCAAAACCATCCTCGCCGGAATCGTAACTTCCCCGATCCCGATCTAACCTCTTCCGTCTCCGTCACCGAAACCGCAAGCTTCGATCCATCAATCTGTGAAATATCCATGTCTGAGCTCTTAATCGCAACGAAAAACTTCTCATCAGATCTAATAGTCGGCGACGGAAGTTTCGGTCTCGTTTCGGCGACGGACGAATTGTGAAAGCTTGGCAACACGAGGAAGCTGATTCTCTGTATGTTGAAGAAGTCGACATCGGTGAAGCTGAACCCAGAATCATCTGTAGTGGTCTCGTCAAATACGTTCCTCTTGATCTCCTTCAGGTCAGCTTCATCGTTCTTATCTCTTCCAAAGAAAAAAAAAACAAAAAAATCCATATTCAAATTCTACAAATCCTAATCCTGAGAATTGGGATCGGATTGTGTGAGAATCGTACGGGAATTGAAAGGAACAATCGAATTAACCAATGTGCATAATCTCTAGGGTGCAGCAGTAGTGGTGCTGGCTAATCTGAAACCAAGAAACATGAGAGGAGTAAAGTCATGTGGTATGCTTTTGGCTGCATCTGACGCAGCTCATGAGAATGTTGAGCTTATGGTTCCACCACAAGGCTCTGTTCCTGGAGATAGAGTGTGGTTTGGGAACGAAGACGAGGTCGAGCAGCTTCCTGAACCTGCACCTCCTAATAAGGTCTCTTAGCCTGCCAATCACCAATCTTTTCAGTATCAAGCTCTCTTGGTGATGGCATTTTCAACTTTTGTTTGTTTTTTCTTTGTTGTTGCAGGTTCAGAAGAAGAAGATGTGGGAACGAGGAAGTGTTTTCATTCTTCCTCTAGTAAATTTCATCACTCTCCTTTTTGAGCTTTGAATTTTTTTTTTTTGTGAGGAAGACTTTGAAATTTTGGTATTAGGTGTCGATAACAACTATTGAGCTTTTGTAATTTTTTGAGCTTTAGGTTCTTAAGTGGTGGTTTTACTGGTTCTTCAAATAATGTAGCTTGAATTTTGAATGACAGTTGAGTCAAAAAACCAAAGATGGCGATGTTCATATAGATTAGTAATAAGTTTTGGTTTCATTGGTCTCCTTTTATTGAGTTTTAATTGAGTTTTAGTAATGAGAGAGAAGAAGATAGGCTCAAGAAGAAGATGATCACGTGTGGAAAGAAGAAGAACAAAACCATGGACGTGTCACATTCACTCACCCAAACTTCTCCCTCTCTCCTCGTGTCACTCTCACCTTGTTTGTACCCTAGAATAATCCTCTATAATATTGTAGCCACACCTCCTTTGTAGTTGACGAATTCAATTAAATAAAAGAAGTGTTCTTATTTTGATTTTTCATACATATTCTCAGCAAATGCTTTTATACAGTTTTTATACGGTTTTTATAAAGCTTTTTATATGGTTTTTACATGGTTTAAATATGGTTGTTACATGGTTTTTACATAGTTTTTATATGGTTGATACATGTTTTTTACATGGTTTTTACAAGGTATTTTGATTTTTCATACAGATTCTTAACAAAGGCTTTTATACGGTTTTTATAAAGCTTTTTATATGGTTTTTACATGGTTTATATATGGTTGTTACATGGTTTTTACATGGTTTTTATATGGTTGATGCGTGTTTTTTACATGGTTTTTACATGGTTTTTATATAGTTTTTACATGGTTTTTATATGGTTGATATATGGTTGATACATGGTTTTTACAAGGTATTTTGATTTTTCATACAGATTCTCAGCAAAGGCTTTTATACGGTTTTTATACGATTTTTATAAAGCTTTTTATATGGTTTTTACATGGTTTATATATGGTTGTTACATGGTTTTTACATGGTTTTTATATGGTTGATACATGTTTTTTACATGGTTTTTACAAGGTATTTTGATTTTTCATACAGATTCTCAGCAAAGGCTTTTATACTGTTTTTATAAAGCTTTTTATATGGTTTTTACATGGTTTATATATGGTTGTTACATGGTTTTTATATGGTTGATACATGGTTTTTACATAGTTTTTACAAGGTATTTTGATTTTTCATACAAATTCTCAGCAAAGGCTTTTATACGGTTTTTACATGGTTTTTATATGATTTTTACATGGTTTTTATATGATTTTTACATTGTTTTTACATGGTTTTTATATGATTTTTACATGGTTTTTAAAAGCTTTTTATATGCTTTTAAGAGCATAATTATCGGGAGAAACCTTAATGTGTTCTGATGTAATATTTTATTATTTAATTTAAGTTAAGAGTTTTAGGTTATTTAGTTTGATTTTCCCCCCTGTATTGGTAGAGACTCATTTATGGGATCTTAATAAAAAAGTGAGAATTTTGTTTTTCTTGTAATGGCAATCAAATGTTTAAAAAAAAAACATTTATAACATTAAAAATAAAAACAAGAGATAAGAGAAGTTGTAGAAGCAGAGCCATTTGGCATTCTTGTTTACAGTTAGAAAAAGTTCAACATCCACTGCATTTTATACATCCTTTCAAATCGTAGAAGCAATGCTTGTGGCCAGACTCATCACCTTGGATTCTCCTGACACACGCCTAAGAACCACAACACAACAAGACTTGAAATCAGCCATAACGATAATTATGCTCTTCGCCACAACACAACAAGACTTGAATCATTTGATCTTGAAGATGTATAAAGATGAAGATGTGTTTATATGACAAAAAATTGCTGCACATAAACAGAGATGGCGAATTCAACCAGCATACATATGGAGTTGATAGTAGTGCTCGTAATGGTGAAAAAGATGTAGAAAACTGAAGTTGTTCAAGCTTATAGTTGCATCTCTCCTCCACTAAGCAAACTGCAGTTTCAGTAGAAGAGCTATTCAAATTTGCAGATAACTTCACACTAATCTATCAAGATTCAGAATCCAAAACCAACTTCTTATCCTCAATGAAGACCAAATTCATAATCAACTGTACATAACAACAACTAAGAAGAAACTTAATTTTCTTAAAACTAACATACTAAGCCTAAAATAGTTGTTTGTAGCTCTTCCTCTTTGGTCTTTGCATCCAATTCTATAAGTAATAAGAAACCAAGTCCATATTCAGTGTTCTTACTATGTAGGTTCTGAAGTAGAAACCTCGCCAGTCTACAATGCTCTTCACCTGCAGAGAAGCAATCCTTGTTAAGAAGCCATATCATACATGTAACAATAGCCTAGACATGAATTAATCGGATTTATAGCAGATCAAACAGTTATATGGATTCATTATCTTCGAAAGTGATAACTATGAAGGTTAAGCCTTTCTCCTCCATCACCTACATACAACCTGAGCTAAAAGATTGATGACTAATCTAATATCACAAATCTAAAAAACAAAGTATAAATCTAATCGATTCACTTCATCAATATTCAAAATCCTTATTGATTCTACACCAAAGCAAATCAAAAGCCAAGATTCAGATCTTGAAACACATAATGAAAAGGAAGAGAATGTTGTGGCAGTAGAGGTAGTAATCGGATTTGGTGGCGGAGTAATCGAACCAGAGAGTCTCGAGCCACGTGAGGTCATGGATGAACGGCTCCGCTCGGAACCGGAGTTCTTCCATTATCGCACTTGATCGACTTCTCTAGCTCTCCGAAGATGGTCACTGCCGCTTCTCCTAGCATCGTCTGAGCTAATTTAATCTCTTGGATCAGATCTGAATCCGATTGTTCCACCGCTGGGATCAAGTCACGGAGCGTCTCGTACATGTCAAGGAACTTGAAGAGCTTCTCCGACGACCGTTTCGTCAGCACCACCGCACCGGAGAAATCTAGGAACCGGATTGTAACGGCGGAGACCAAACCGGTGAAGAGGCGTTTGCGAATTGCGGCATAATCGTCATCGGGGAAGACAGTGCTGAGAGAGATAGCTTTAGGGTTTGGAGGGCAATTTGGTCCTTCTACTACAAAGTGAGGGTATTTTTACAAAGTGACAAAGTGAAAGGGCATTTTTGCATAAGGGCATGGCTGAAAGGGTATTTTTGTAAATCTCCCAAACAAAAATATACATACAAATTTTTTTTTTTTGGCCCTTTTTAATCTTATATTAGTTTAACATATATTTTTTTTTCTTAAAAAAATAAAAATAAAATAAAAATAGACCCCTTAATTATTAGGGCACGGGACTGGACCCCGGGCCGTCGCACCGCTCGCCCCCTAGTTGAGCCGGCACTGAATGCCATGTTTTTTAAATAACCAGGTGAAAATATTTGACTTGTTTGTCTAATAACATCTTTACTTGTTTGAAATGTTTCCTCTACCAAAATGATCAATCACAAATATCAAATTCAGCGAAGCATGCAACCGTTTGCATCATACGATATCAAATAAATAAAGCATTGAC
This sequence comes from Erysimum cheiranthoides, assembly GCA_011420285.2. Lineage (NCBI taxonomy): Eukaryota > Viridiplantae > Streptophyta > Magnoliopsida > Brassicales > Brassicaceae > Erysimum > Erysimum cheiranthoides. The sequence continues at coordinate 13,536,247 of CM022183.2, read as the reverse complement.
CTTAGTTCATGTCCTCGTATTTCAGCAGGCGTATAAATAAAGCCAAGACTCTACAGAATTTAAAATTAACGAAAATTGAGCATAACAACCAATTAATGTAACAATAAAAATTCACAAATGCATGCGCATGACACGGAATTAAAACCCTATTACATAACACAAAAGCATACTATACAAAAGAATATTTCAACATTTCAAAGATTAATTAACACCAGAAATACATAATCATAATATATATATGTATGTATATATACAATCTTTAATTAGAGAAAATGTTACATTAATGTTTTAAACTAACATGCAACAACAAAAGCCTAAGAAAACGATTAAAAAGAGGCTTCTGGACAAACCATAGTGCTTGAGGCAGTCGCCGCTGCTCATACCGCTGTTACCAGTATTCCCTCCGCCACCACGACTTCCACTGCCACCGCCTCTACCACCTCCGCTGCTACCCCCTCCACCTCCACGACCTCCTCCTCCTCCACCTCCTCCACCTCCACCTCCACCGCCGGTTCTAAGCTCCCGTCGCCAAACCGGAAAATCGATCTCAAAAAATGTTCTACTTTGTGTGACCGAACTATGTTTAAAATTAGCGAGTGAGACAGAGGTTTCGCCGGTTGAACCAACGGTTTGGATATGCGTATAAATCGCTAGGAGTAAAAGTATCGCCTGAGCCATTGCTTTAATTGATTTGTGTATAACCATTTTTGTTATGTTTATCTCTAATTACAACAAGAACAAGATGCGTTTGTGTCAATTATCCATAGACTTCTATTTATACGAATTTCATTCGGCCCACGTCTCTATCTTTTACTTTTCATAATATTATTTTAGTATGATAACTTATAAGAACTATTCTAGTCAGTTTATTTTTGAGACAAAGAAATGGATAATGTTCTGGACAGGAACAAGATGTTGAAGTCAAATTATATATACTTTGCAAATTTATTAGAATGAGAAATTTAAAACCACAAGTCAAATATTCGTATCAGAGCATGTAGTTTAGCGGTTTCAAAAATGAAAAGTAGATTTTGAAAGTTTCTTCTCATACCCTCCAAATACTGATTCCTAATGATCACAAAGGAATTAATTTAAAAGTATATTCAATTTTGTTTTTGTAATTCAAAGGTTGATTTCTATTTTCGCAATTATTTATTTGTTTGGTAAGCGCAAACTTTTCGTCTCTTGACTATTCAATCTAGGTCTTGGAATTTTGATAAGCTCTCGCAATAATTAATACCGATTTTGGCTAACGTAACCGAGTTAAAAATGTCAACATTTAACGTATAAGTTGTTTTTTATATTAACTATGTTTGAGGAAGTTAGCATTACATACCAGTTTTGTAAGGTTCGTCGCAAATCTTATATGGAACTGGAAAGTACCTATAGACCTCTAAGATATTGATTCTCTGACCTTTGACGTAGACTTATATCTAATCTGGTATAATTAATAGGAGGGTTTTGTGCACAACCCATTTCATTTTTTTTTTGCATCAGAAAAATGGAATTCATTTGGAAAGGTCGCAAGGAATATTCACAAAGATGTCATATTTGAGGCAAAAGAGCTATGCTGTGTCCAATGGAATGAAATATGATGAAATGCACCATTGTGGTCCATATGAAGCACCCTACCTAAAAACTCACACAAGGCAGATTTTTTAGAGTTTGTTCAAGAATCAAGAAAGCATAAACACAAGCTAAGGTCACAAGACATGGTGAAGAGTGAGAATGATCTTGGTCACAGGGTCATTGTTGCCATGTCAAATGGTGTGCTGCTACTTTTCCATCTTCAATGTATCTTGAGTTTGGTATAGACCTCATTACTGTTAAAAACGATTGGACAGACATATCATTGATCAGTTTCAGGATTAGACAAAGCGCAAAGACTATACTATTGCTTCCTCTTCTATAGTTTCTATGTGTGAGACCCAAAATGACATTTCCTGAACTAGTAATCATCACAGATAAGACTTTTTCTTGTATTCAAACACTCATTGTTGTTCATGAAGTTCTATGTGTCATTCTAATCCCACACACCAAAGGATAGCCTCTAAATTTCTGCAAACATAGCCGTAATCTATCTGAACCTAAAGCCAATCATCAACTCAAACAAGTGATTCAATTCCAAAGAACCAAAAATAGAAGCAGAGGAAACAGAGACAGTACCTCTCTTTCTTCTACATCAACAGATAAAGCATCACCACTCCCATAAAGAATCCAATCAAAAGCTCTTTGAATCTTCTGGCTTTGCCTCCATCCGAGAACTCAAATCTGTACTTATTAGTCATGTTGTGATGCAGAAGTCCCCAATTCCTAATCCCTTGCTTTGCATCTTTCTCAACAAGCTCAAAGATGTAAACCTCAGAAACACCTTCTTTCCTCAATGGTGTTCCAGCTCCGCTTCTCAGATGAGTTAACAAAGCTTTCAAGTACATTTCACTGTACAGCAACGTCGCATCTACTTCACTAGCATCAATTCCCGAGCTAGGCCAACCAGTCTCCGCCACAATCACCGGAAGATTCTCATGCCCCATAACAGCCATAGAGCTAATCACAGCATCGACCATCATATCAAAGAGATTACGGTATCTAACTCCGGTAGTGAGATCATCTCTGAAATTGAACGGGAACTCTTCAAAAAGAGCAAATCCGATTGGAATTGAGAAGCTAGACCGATACATATTGTAGGGATAGAGATTGATCAAGAACGATGAATTGGTTCTTTCAAGGAATTGCAAAATCGGTCTGATAATCACTTCTCCGTTAGGTTGTTGAAACTGCGCCGACGAAGGAGGAAAAGCCGTAGGGACGATGTTGAAGAAAGAGAACGTCGTCGATACAGAAATCTTGAAGATTCTCAGATCTATGAGAGAGAGATGAACATTCTGCATCGCACGGAGGAGGAACGGAGATACGTCCGGCGAGTATGAAATCACGTCGTTCCCGACGGAGATTATTGAGATCTTGGTGCGAGGATGAAATGGAAGCACATGGCGATAGACCCAACGCATCGCGAGCGAACGATTCGAAGCCAAGAGAGGAACTAGAGGATTTGGTACGGAGAGGAAGAGAGATACGTTGGTGTAGGCGAAGGCACGAATCACCGCCGGATTTGAGTCTAGGAGTCTCACCGCCGGAATCTTCATAGAAACGACTTTAGCGGCGATTCTGTCCGGTGAGAGTGCAAGGGTGCCGGAGATTGAAGCTGGAGTTGAGTAGGTGACTCCGATCGTCGTGGCCGAGGTGGTTTTGGGTATAGCTATGGCGGTTAACGTGATAATGAGGAGGAGATAAGAGGAGAGAGAGTGCATCTTCTTCATTCTTTTCTTTCTCCGAAGTTAGAGAGAGAAAGCGAAATCGGAAACTGAGAATTCTGATCAAAAGAGACGAAAGGTTGAAGACGAAGTGTGAGATTGCGCGGGAGGATTCTGTTACAGTAGTGTGTGATTCTGTGTGCTACAGTGTATATTTGATACTGTGGACGTCATTCGTAAACTCAGACGTTGATGTGTGTACACGTGTCTTCTCGGTCAGATGTTTGACCAAAAGTCTTACGGGGTTGAACAGTATAGTCAAAATCCTCTATCTTACACAGAGGCATTCGACACATTCTTTTATGACAATAGAACTTGTGAAGTTTCAAAAGGGAAGTCTCAGATTTTTTTTATAGATAACAAATCTTGAAAACAAACAAAGATTTTAGGAGACATCAATGGAAATAAGAACATCAAAGGATAGATTACACACACAAAGACACAGAAAAAACAAACTGAATCAGTTTGGCATCAGACTTCAAATTTAGACTAGAGAGGAGGAGGAGGAAAGTTGATTGAATTTTAAGATTCAGGAACCGTGGCTGCTGGTACACCGGCAGCGACTGCAGCGGCAGCAGAGCGTTTGATGGAAGCGGATTTGATCAAGTGGTTGTAACTTCCCTTTTCCTTGAAGAGCTGAGCGAAATGGTGCTTGCAGTACAGGATTCCTTCAAGAGCTGCATAATTGGAAGGCGAAATCGGGCAGCCTCCATGTGAGCACTTGAAGCAGGACTTGTGATACGTCTGGCTCTCCACTGTTACCTGCAGTTTTTCGAACCAAAACAGAGACTTGAGAGGATTTTTTGTGACCAATGAGCTTTCAAAGATCTCGCGAATGTGTTTCCTATTAAGGCATGATGTCAGTATTTTTCATATTCAAACTTTTGTCACCAGCAAAAGAGGACTATGGTTTAGTCAAGACCAAGCAAAAGACCACATAGCTGTAAAAACCTATTAGGAGTCTCCTTTACAGCTTAAACAGGTAATTAAAGCAACAAGAACCCATTTTTTTCCATGGTCTATGCATCTGTCCAAGACATCATGTTCCTTGCTAGCTCTCGTTGCTAAGGGGATTATGTATGTATTCTCAACATTCATCACAGAGGACAGAAAGGTGATTCTAAAGTTAAATGCAAGAGTGCTTAAACTTATACTAACCTTTTCGATAGGATACACAGTTTTACTGCAAGTGGCGCATTTCTCCTGTGTACCAGAGAACCTGCCGGCAACTCGGCTAGGCGTCCTTGTCTGAGAACAAACCAAGAAAAGGGATATAAGAGAAAAGTTCAATCTGAGAAATATATCCAAAGAGCTTCTGTCCAAACAAGAAAAGTAACATTTACCAGCTCAGGAGTTGATTTGTCAGCCGGTTTTGCAGCTGTGAGGAAACAAAGGTTCAACAGAGATTAAATCGATTACCATAAGAAGGGCAAGCAAAAGAATTGGATAGAAGCAGAAACAAGAGTACATACGTGACTGAAAGTTCTTGTTGAAACTACCAGACTCCTTGAAGAGCTGCTCAAAATGAGGCTTACAGTACAACACACCTTCCATGGATGAGTAACTGCTCAGCTGAAAAAAAAAAGAAACACATTTACTTAATCAGGAACTGCTTATGGATAACAATGAACATCCAATTCATCATTGAAGATGAGTAACTCATAAACTCATTCCTCCAACATAATCAGCAGCGTTAACATGAATACAAAGATGATAATAAGGAGAAAGAGACCTGAAGCCTGCTTTTGCAGTGAGTACATTTGAAGCAAGACTTATGATAGCCAACTCCATCAGCTGAGAGAAGCTCCACAGCATACACTGTCTTCTCACAAGCCTTGCATTTCTGTTGAGTTCCTGTAAAAGACATCCTCGAAGCCTTACCTTCACTTTTCTCACCTTCTTCTTCTTCTTCTCACCCTTAATTTTCAAAATCCATAATCAATGAATGTAAGCGATTCCAAAAGGAAAAAAAATACTGTATCGAGAACTAAGGTTAAGTGATCAAATCCAACAAATTGTAAAATCGGAGAGAAAGACGAAGACGATCTCCTTAGAATAAGGTCATAAACCTCGAGAAAAATGGTCAGAAAGAGTGGATCTATTACCTCTCCTTGAGCTGGAGTTCTTTCAAGATCTGATCTTTGAACGAAACTGCAAAAATAAACAAATTAACCAGAGAAAGATTGAGAGATGTGAGGATGCAAAAGTCAACTTGTTTGAAGAGGAGAGATAGAGAGAGCTGTTACGTTTGATTCGTCAATTAAACGAAAATGGACGATCAAGACGATGATGAGGATTGAGGAAGAAGAAGAAGATGATCCAGCAAAGGAGATTTCGGTAAAATCCTTTTTTTATATATATAAATCTTTTCTCCTTTTGCTGGAGGAGACAGTGGGGTTCCACTTTGGCTTGTCCTCTTTCGATTTTTTTTTTAATTGTAACAGCAACAAAATTCCTCAAGATTATTATCTTATACAGTTATCTTTACCAAATAAAGGGTTTAATTATCTGTTTATTTATAACTTTATTATCCTGGAAAGTGTTCCTCTAAAAATTCCAAAAACGATGGCATCGTTCACTACGATATATACAAAATTCGACTTATTATTAGCTTGTGATGATGGATGGGTAACTTTTAATCTCCGTTTCACCAAGTTTCTAATCAGATTTGTTATATATATGACTGAAATACCAAATAAACTTAGGCAACATCCATTATTAATAAACACCAAAGCATCGAGCAAACTAGAAGTGATAATAAATACATTGCACTTGATCAACTACTCTAGAGTGTAGGCCAATTCTTAATGCCCCAGCTTATTTACTTATAACTTTGTCTTCTAACTTTTCTAAGACAAATCAGAAGGCTTCTTAACGGCTCGGAGCTGAACAGAGTTGTCAAAACAGTGGAAGAAGCCAAAGTGAGGGAATCTCTCATACCAAGTTTCTTGTGGCACATGTGTGTCCCAGTGTTCTCCGCTGCTGCTTTTCCCGTATTTGTGAACCCATCCTGATCCGTTGTGACCTTCTCCCCAACTTCGGTTCCATCTGTCACCGTGCTTCCCTTCCCACCAAGTCTCACCTTGTTTCACTCCTTGAGCGCTCGGGTTAAAGTTCTCGTCCCATTTGTCTCCCCATTTGTCCCAACCGTCCCCTACCCACCGTTCCGCCCACTTGTCTGTGTACTTTGTGCTTCCGCCTTGCCCATCATACTTCTCTCCCCATCTGATGAATACCAGTGAAGACAGATTTAGTTAGAAACTCAAAGGTTCTTGTTACTTAGTCATAATAGTTTGTATAGTTTCAATTCTATTTCTTTTACAGGTGCAGAGTTGTTTGAACAAAGCAGAAGAGATCTACACATCTTGTGAAGAACAAGCTAGGAGTGGGTTATTACAATGCTAATCCCTCCCACAACTCACACACAAGTGTAAATAACAGATTAAACAATGCTCGCACACTAGGCTTCTAAATGTTAATAGAGCACTTAAAAGAGTGTTTTTGTTATGTGAAAAGAGGATTTTGAGTATACCTCTCATGCCAGACATGAGCATGGCCAGCATCAAGGGGTGTGTTACGGTCAATGCTGCACCACTTATGAGCCCATTTTTCTGATTTTCCGGTAGCATCGTAATGCTCCCACCACTTCTCTTGCCATTCATCACCTTGCCCACTCTTTCCCCATTTGTCTGCAGTTTTCTCCATATGCACAACACCATTCTCCTGTAATAGACAATTCAAATTAAGTCTCAAATAGTCTTATAGTACATATCCCTGCAGATAAGTGGCTCAGTTTTTAGATTTATCTACGGTAAGTCGGTAACTACTTTTATACTGACCTGGCTCATCGACTCTCTCCAGAACTCACGCCACACATTTCCAGTCGCATCACGTCCTGATTTCTCGGAACCAAGTTCCTTGAACCCAAAATCGTCAGAAGCCTCCCAATACTTGTCTTGCCACTCAACAACACCATCAGCAGTAACCCCACGTATCATTGTCCACCTGCAAACCACACCATCAGGTCTTTTCTCTACACCAGTTTGCTTCCACCACTTCAATCCGTCTTGGCTAACTCCAGAGGTTGAAGATTCATCCAAACCATCAAGAACACGAGCCGCTTCTTCCGCATTCGCTGAAGATATGCTATCAAGGTCATGTTCTGTTGATGATGTCTCGGCAATGCTGGGCTTTGTCTCTGTCTCCTTTTGAACCTCCATCAAAGACTCAAAAGGTGGGATAGTAAAGCTATGTCTTTCAGAAGAAAGCATACTCTCATAGGGTATCGAAAGAGAATCTGCTGATTTGTCTTTCTCCAATACAGGATTTGACAAGGTTGGAAACTCAGCAGGCTGGACCGCCTTCATATTTGAACTTACTTCACTATCTTGAGGAGGTGTCCAAGACCAAAAATCTGGTCCAGGAGTCTCCGACCCAGAAGTTTCTGACCGAGGCACATAGACTGTTCTGCTCCACATTCCTGAAAGATTCCAACAACAAAGCGTCAATAAAACCAAACGATAAACCAAAGTGAGGTGACTTCTGCTATAACATTAAACCTCATACAATATACAAGTACGTCATAAGCCATCCAAAAACAACATCTTTAACCTGATGATCATTATAGAAAGAGCAATTTCAACAACAAATTTCTAATCAAAACACACAATAGACTGACTAATACTTGACATATAACGAAAAGCTAATCATATCAGACCCTTGAACTATGCTAACAAGCGAAAGCTAGTCAGCAAGATTTGTACCCAATAAATCGAAATTAGATCAAGCATAGTTAAGTACCAAGTTTAGCATTCTCCGCAGTCTCAGTGACTTCACTTGTGTCATCATTCTTCTTATCTGTGAATCCCTCTTTTCCATCGCCGGAATTGTTAGACGCGAGAATCGCTTTAGCCGCTGAGATTGCAGCAGCGGCACGATCAACGACCTGCATTCGCTGAATCCGATCCCTCTCTTCGACAGAAACTTCAAGGATCTTCTGAAACTCATCACTCTTCTTCTCCAAGTCTCCTCCTACCTCTTTCTCACCATCGGCGGCTACAACATTCTCTGCTATTTTCTCAAAGGCCTTCTCTTTCTTCTCGCGATCAACAGCGTTTTTCCACATATCGAGGTACGATTCAGTTCCTTCATTCGAAACCCTAAGAGTCCTTAGACCGTTGCTTCTACTACCCTTACGGTTCCTCCGGCTGGTCACCGGTGCTGTGAAATTCACAAAAGGGGAGAAGTCACATCGTCGTCGTCGTCGTCCGTCGTCCCAGTGAGAGGAACCCAAAGTGGCGCCTATAGAAACACCTAAACGCGAAGCCATTTGTTTCTTCTTCTTCCCTTGCAAATCCAATGCCAACGCAGAATCAGTTTAAAACCAAACAAAAATTTCTAATTATCTCTATAGATTGTGAGATCAAAAACATCGATCACAAAGAAGGGATTTTTGTTACCTCTCCTTGAGCTGAGTCTAATCAAGATCTGTCCTCGAACGAAACTCCAAAATACACGGACAAAAAAGAAGAAGACGTAGAAGATGATTCACGAAAAGAATAGAATCTCGGAGTTTGTGTTCAAGGACACAGTGGGGTTTGATCACTTTGGCGTTTTTTTACTTATGTCGGCACCATATACTGTATTGGGTTTTTTTTTCCTATTTTTGGCGGGTGGCAACAAAATAAAGGGTTTAATTATCTGGTTTATGGGGAAATCAATACTGTATATTCATAAAAATATCTAACACAAATAATTATTATATCAAACAAAATTTGTTTTATGGAATTGAAATGAAAACAATTATTTTTAAAATTTCAAAAGATTGTTTATTTTTTCATCAGTCTCGTGAAAAAGTCTAAATTAGTTATCAACCATGAAAAAGTTTTTTTTGTTAAAAGATATCAACCATGAAAAAGTTTTGATATTATCATTAAAACAATTTTGAACACTTCATTTTCGTCAACAACTTTTGACACTTAAAACGCAGAAATTAAACTGAAAAATGATTCGGATCATAACTTTTCCAAAATTCCATTAATCAATTGTATATTATCCTCAAGAGAAATAATGTTACTTCGTCTAAGAGATAACAAAACGGGCACAGAGTCTAAGACAAAAGTGAATAAAGGACTACAGCTGTTGAGAAATGATAATGGGTGCTTCCTTCTGAGACTTGTAAAATGAAATCCAGATTCTGAATCTAACCTCCTGCATCAAAAAATCAAATCAGGGATACTAAGAGGAAAGCAAATAAAATGGCTAATCTATTCTTCAAGGATAACGAATCCTAGCATAAGGTATAGTTCACAAACAAAACGAGAGCTAACATGGGATAACGGCTCAATAATAACTTGATAGTGAGTATTTATGTGTAGTGTTACCTCATATGTTGCTTGGGTACATGAAGACTCTGACTCTAGCTCCCTGAGAGTAATTCACAAGTAAATACAAATGATGAGTCACAGAAATAAAAAAGCATTGGATCAAATTAACAATTATATGTTCCAAGAAGATAAAGTACCATAGACTTTGGTGGTAGGTTGGAAGTGAACTTGGCACGGACAACGCCGCTGTTACCATGAGGCCTAGTGACTTTGCCCCAAATGCAACGGTAGTGCGAACCATTCTTCTTTGTCTTTGCTTTGTAGATGTAAGCCATGCGCTTACCCTTGTACCAGTTAACCTCCTCTTGAGTGTTCACACCTTCAATCTGGACGAGAGAAGTGTTAGGGTATTGGTTGGACTTGGACCTGAAAAATTACTTAATAGTTAGTAATTAAGCTTTATGTTGCGTTATATAAGCAATCAAGAAGGTCAAACAACTGCTATAAAGTTAAAGGTCTGCAGACAATTGCATACAAAAATCTCAAAATGTATCATTTGTGTAACACTAAATCAGAGACAACTACAAAACACACAAACAGCAGACTCAAGTAACAGTGGAATCTCTACTGTAAGCTCATCCATCATGTCCTACATATTTCAAGACAATTACAAAACAGATAGAAGCTTGATGAAGACACAGAGTTCTCGCAAAATTGCACACTTTCATCGACATCTTAATTGATATATGAAACCAATTGATAAATATTCAAATCCAACAACTCAGGAATATTGCAAGTAAACACTACAATCTCGCAACATTGCAAGTAAACAGTACATCACCCGACCACAAACGCAACATCGGAAGCCCGAAACGCTAAGAAATCAATTCGAAAAAATGAAATTTGAAAGTACCTCTTGTAACCGAGGACTGTTCCTCGAACGTACAATCTGCAAACATCAAAACACACAGATTTCGTCAGACATGTACGAACAAATTCGAATCAAAGATTCAGCTGAAGGCAAGAAATATATGTTTCACATTCGAAACCGTAATTACCTAACTCTCTCTCCTTTACGACCCTTCATTTTCAATCCTTGCAACTGTCTTCTTTCCTCTTCCCCTCTTTTTATGCCGGCGAGCGAATTTACGGAGAAAAACCCTAGCTTTCGTTATTAGGTCAAGAATATATATGGATTCATAAATAAGCAAAACTTTATTGGGCCTATCTGTGGCTATCTCAAATAGGTTGGCCCAAACTATAACTCAGCTTGGCCCAAATGTGGCTTTTCTTAAATAAAAGATTATATTAACGTAACAATGTTAAAAAACTAACGAAAACAGTTTAATACTTTAATCACAAGAAACAGAGAGAGCACAAAAATGGAGAAAACAGAGGAAAGCGTCGGAATCAGAGTTTACACGGCGACTCCGCTACAAAAACCATCACCAGTTCACCACCACCACCGTCTCGTTCACCCAAAAAAGGTCGAAAATCAGATTTACAAATTGTAATTTCGAAATCTGAATTTAACTCCATTGTCTACTATTCGTCTATTGAATTGTTTAAATAATTTTTTTTTGGTTGGACAAAAAGAGAAAAAATATGTATAGAAAGTTTCTTTCATTTGAAGGTGATACAAGTAACAACAATAGGATTACATTTTGTTTTCTTTTTGGTATAAAAATTACAACTTTAACAATGTCGAAGACTAGAATAGTAGAGAAGACTTTTCTAATCAAACATCAGCAAAAACATGGAAGTTCTTGGAATCAACGGAGATGAGTCTAACGGCAGCAATAGCAGCAGCAAGAGACATCAATCCAAAGAAGCAAACATTAAGCCAATGCCATAGCTTTTGGACAAGACTAAGCTTATCGTTCATAGCAACAAGATACATGTGATTCGCTAATATGAACGTCAGAGGGAAAGTGCTTATCGCTCCGGTGAGGCTCATGAAATCTCCTAGAAACGGCAAAAGCGCAGAGAGAAGAGTGCTCACCGCGAGGTAGCTCCCTCGTGCTACTGTTCTAAACAATAGATTCTTCAATGCCAATGGACTTCCTTTGATTCCATACTTTGTATCCATATACTCATAAGTTGGACTTGCGAAAATCTACAGAAAAACAAGAAAAATACCGGTTAAGCTTATGATTAAGACACAAACTCATCATCAGAGGTCTAAAAGCGGTTGACGAAGAGAAAAAAACTTACATGTAAAGAGATAACGGATTGTAAGAAAGCTGAAATGTTAGCGAGGGTTTTAACCCAGCGAGGTCCACTGACGCTGTTTAACAAATAAGTAGATGTGGAGGACCCGTAAGCCCAATAACCGATGAATGCAACGGCATACATTGGTAAAACACCAACAGTGAATTGAAAATACAGAGCCTTCATCATGTTTTTAACCACCGGTTGCTTCACTGTAGCCTAATCATTGCACATACATATCAGTGTAAGAAATAACAGAGAAAGATTCGGTCAAGCATGAATAGATCGATGTGACACTGACCTGTATCTCCGGGAGCATTCCTGTATTGAATGCGAAAACTAGATTTGCTGCTGCTCCTGTTATGGTAAAGAGTTTGTTTATTGATGATCCTTGTATTGTGTAATCTCTTTCAGGTTTGTTTACTCCTATAAGAACACAAAATGGTGAAAAAACATATTAATCAATGTATCAGTAGTTTTTTTTTTGGTTATATGAAATCATTTTGAAGTTTGATTAAACAGGAAATATACCATCTTTAACTGATAGAACTATTGCAACAACAATGTAGATTATGCTGAGGATTGTTGAAACTCCGAGCCAGAATCCGAGAGCTGATAAATGAGGAATACTGATTGCAAAAATTGCACATACACCACCCGCGATAGCGATAAAGTGAGGCAGTTTCATTAAACTGTCATCTCTAAAGAGAACGTAAACAGCCTGCACACAATGCAAAAGAAGAGCCAATATGAGCTAAACTTTCGGATTTTCGCAACGAACCGGGTGGTTTCTTTAACTGTACCTTTAAGGCGGAACCAGCAAGTATGATGAAGCCACAATTAATCATGAAAAGATTGACATATTGCAATCCCCATGTAACACGATACATCTTTTTACCTGATCAATCAAGCAAATACAATATATCTCTTAAGCCTGAAATGTTTTCTGGCAACCAAATTAACAAAGAGAAATGCAAGAGAGATGAGGATATTTACCATAGATGAAGCCAGCAAGATCTCTATAGCGAATGTGTCTTTTTCCACCAAACTCATGAAGCTTGGCGATAAGAGAGTTCGCGTAAAGGGAGATTCCGGTAGCAAGAATGAGACCAACCACACCACCAATCCAACCCAAAGGAACCATGACAGTCCCGGAATATCCCAACACATAGGCGCTGTTTATACCGGTTGTTAGAACAAATGCTACCTGAAACCATGAATCTGTACAATTTGCTCAACAGTTAAGCTTTCACACAAATGCAATAGTATATATGCTTGTCAAATGTTTGCATACTATGGTTCTTAAGCCACTCATTTTTCACCCCAAGTGTAAATTCAGAGTAATATAAGCAAACGAAAACAGAGTCTACAAACCCCCTTGGGGGAAGAGAACATCTAATCAAGAAACTCAAAATCCATATCGAATTCACATTCTTGAATCATCAATAACAACATTTTTCACAAGAGGGCATCCATCAAATCATCAAAGACAACATTTTCGCAATAGGACAGCAACAAGATCATCAAAGACAATATTTTTCACAAGAAAGGCACCACCAAAATAATCGAAGACAACATGTTTTAGAAAGTAGACATTATTTCAGTTCCTTGGTATCTGAGTATTCAGGAGCTGGTATATGGATATTAACTGCACTTTCTATGCATGCATCAGCGACTTATGAGGTCAAATCAAGTAACAAAGTATCATTAAATCTGACAAAGAAGATAAAAAGCTAAACGACCCTTTTCAGTTTTCATTCTCTGTCTATGTATTAGTTCTCAGGAAAAGTGTAATGAAAAAGGAGCATAATTAATTCCCCAATTATAAAAGACTTTTCCCTCAAAAGAAGCTCGAGATCACGCAATAAACGACAAGTCGATTCATCCAAAAAGAGCAAAACAACAAAACAGGACAATATTTTTCAGTAAAATAAAACTTTCCAAAAAAAAAAAAAAGAGATAAGAAGTTCGAACCGCTGCTAATCTGATGAGCAGTCTCAGGGATCTCGAGATCGAACTGTTCCTTTGGAATTACTTTACGGTTCCTAGCCTCACTCGTATCCATGATTCCGACAAGAATCTTCAGTTACTTCTTCTGTCTCTGACTTCACTTTCTTCTTCCTCAATTTCGAGAATTTGTTGCTCACACTCCAAGAAACACAAATTTTTATTTTCTGGAAAGAATTCAGCCAGACAAATTTATTCCATAGAAAAAGTGTGAAATGGAATCGATGAAAATGAAAATACGAATTCTGTTATCTTACGTGTTTGATCTTTTGGGTCAAATTTAATTGATGGGTCAGAGAGATGGGTACGTCTCTGTGATTCTGAGTTATTTGCACGAGATCCTATAAAATGGGCAACGAACGTTTTCTCTGAATATTTAAATATGAAGGAAAGATTTTATAGCTAAGAATCTGAGTATAAAATAAATATGAAAGGATCTCATCATTGTTTATTTTTGGAAAGGCATATAATTTAGTCCAATCCACGAAATCTTGATATCAATTGATTGTTACAAATTTAAAATTTAATTACAATTTATAATTTGACTAATCGTATGGTTAGTAGTAGTTATGTTTTCATCCCATCAAAAAAAAAAAGTAGTAGTTATGTTTTCAACAGTCTGATTAACTACATTTTTAAAAGACCAGTGTGGTTATGAAGAAAGGTCAAAGAAGACCAGGTGTGTGTGAACGTAAATAACTGCTGGCTTACAAATTAGTGACAATTGTTGGTGGAATTTTTTTGACTAACCCATAATGACATTATCTTCCTTTGACTTCTTATGACATTATCTTAAAAGTCAAAATTTATCTCTCTGTCTTTTTTTTTTCTGTGAATGAGTCAAACAATGGTAATAGCCCAAACATTATATTTAAAATCTAAAATAATTTGTTTTTAACAAAAGTCTGTAATATATAGATATATAGTTTTAAAAATGTTACAGAAATATCAATATTGATTAACTGATGGAAACAAAATAAGTTTCAAATATTAGGATAGCTGATAGCTGAACTACATGATCCTCTTTGAAACCTAATATCCCCATTTCCATAAACTACAATGGTTCATATAGAATATTACAACAATCATCTACTTTATTTTTTAAAGATGTTTATTAGTTGAGGAGGGAAAAATGAAAAGTCTAATACGAGTTTTAAAATCAAAATCAGCATTTACGCAATCTACGTGTACTTTTATTGAAAATAAAAAATCAACACTCATAATATTCAATAAATAAGATGTTATAAAAAAAAAAAAAATCAACACTCATGCAAATTTTTAGTACACTTTCTCAACATTATGATGAAATTTTCAGTCATGACTTTGGAATTTCTGTTTTCTTCAACTTAAAGATGTCTTTCCAAAATAAATATATTTATCCCCCATAGCGTTCATATGTATTTGACTTTTTTTTTTTTTTTTGCTAGAATGTATTTGACTTTTATTATTGACTAGATCAAGATACTAGTAGACATGGGTGTTCACTATAGTATATTAGTTCTCACTATTTGTTATGACAATTGAAAACACTCTATTTCATTTTTTTTTAATTTAATTGTTACGAGACAAGAATTTTGCTTTAACATGTTTTATCAAATTGAACGGTTGCACATGTTTTTTTTTTATATATCATTTAAGTGTTGCGAATTTTTCATGATTTTTATTATATAATACTATTTTCAATGTAAATATATTATATATTATATAAAATTTTCAAGTCATAAGCATATATTATCTTATTATTATTATTGTTATTACTAGCATTAAAAATTTATATATCCAATTACAAAAATATAAAATAAATATATTTTAAAAGTATATTTAATAAAACTTCGCGTTACTTTTCATTTCGATACTTTTTTTTTCTAATTTCCAATAGTAACTTTATCCTTTCACATTTATCTAAATAAATCTTCTTTTCCTATCATTACTTAATTTTTTTTTTTAGTTTTCTTTGAGTTTTGTATGATGATTGATTTCTTTGGTAAGGTTGTGAATTTTTGTTATGTTGTTGACAAAAAAAAAAAAAATTTGTATAATTACAAAAGCACTAGTAAGGAAGAGGAGGTTCTAAATACAAGTCAAAAAAAAGAAAGAAAAGAGGTAGTAACTACTTTATGGACTGTTTAATATGCTTTGATTGTGTTTTTAATTGGTTTGGATGTTTGAGAAGTTGGTTATGCATTTCTACAAAAAACTTTTTTGACAATATTATATATCAGAGCCAGGTTTCGATCCTGGGACCTGTGGGTTATGGGCCCACCACGCTTCCGCTGCGCCACTCTGATTTACTTGGCAAGGTTGTGAATTTTAAATATATAATTATCAAACATGCATTTAAGGATTGTTATAAGATTTTTATTTTTATTTTGGAAGATTGAATTACATACTTTCTTTTCTTTTTATAGACTTAAATAATTCTTTGTTCAACATTTTGAAATACATTTATATGTGTTTCTTAAAAACTGATGTTGCACAAAATTTGTATCTTGTTGATTTGGAGAAAAAAAAATGCATAAGGATAAGTTAATTACCAATATGCACATAACTAGCGAATATTTCATCAAGTTACCTTTCGAAGAGATATTCATCAAGTTAAAGACTCAAAAGAAGGAGCATTACTATATATATGTATCTATATAGTATCTTATGCATTTTGCATTACACTCATTAAAACGAGATTTAAGCATTGTTTGGCCATAAATAAAAACTCTTTATTTTGTGAAATGCGATGTATATGTAATCTCACCGATCGATGTGAATGAGTAAGATGTGGAAAAAAGTATGTCATTGTAAAATGAATTTATAGGAGTTGGTGGAGATAACAGTACCTTAAGGTAGCAGTGGAAACAATTTTGATTCAAATACCTACAGAAAACATGGTTGTTGGTGATAAATTTAACAAACCAATATTATAGATCACTAATTTATGTTTGTCC
>CM022183.2:13494346-13519350 GCA_011420285.2 Erysimum cheiranthoides | reverse complement strand
GTTTCTTCAGTCTGTCTTAATTTTGGTCGGAGCTTCCACCTTCACGTGTCCAACACTAGAGCAAAGAACATTACAAGCAATCAGTAAAATAAACCATCACACCTACTCGTAGACTTAAATCTGCTAATATGGGAGAGTCAGGATGATAATAACCAAACCTGTGACACTCATTCTTTTTGGGAATCCGAAAAACACAACAGGTTGGAGTGGCGTCACAGCAAGATGAACTTCTGTATCCGAGGAAATGTGCTCACTCCTCTTCTCCGGTGAGTGCAATACACAAGTCTGCTCCGTTTCAAAATCACAAGACCTAATTGTACAATCCTAAACGATCCAAACATAAACCAGTTAAAAACCGAGCTAAAACTAGTATTCCAAATTGAAGAAAATATCTCTAAAATAACAGTTTGAGGAAATGAACCTCAAGAATGGCAACCACAGCATTGCTGCTAGTAGGACTATACAACATTCTAACAGCTGGAGATCCAATGTCAATGGATGCGATCTTACATCCCGTTAATGCATCAAATTCTGCAAACCAGTAGGTTTCAATATCAAACAATGACAAATTTGAACAAAAAAATCTTGATAATGAATTGCAGAGATTAGTTTACCCATGATGTGAGAGCCAACGGCAACAGCAATTACGGCCTGAGTCGGATGAAACGCCGCCGTATGAGGTTGAAGCGGCTTGCTGACACCACGACCTACGTGGCGCAGATCCAGATGCTGCACCGTTGCCCACTCCATTACTCCAAATCTCTTTTCCTGAAAGACAAAGTCCATTTCATCATCGCGCAATCATACGAAAAATTACGATCTAGAAGATAAGCTGCTGACAAGATTACTGATCTCATCTTTGAAAGAAGAATTTCAAAATTTGGAAAAATTCGTCTCTTCAATTTTGCTTTACCTGCTCTTAGATCCACGTGAGATTACGAGTTCATCAATTTGCTTCAAATCCGAAGATACGAAGGTTTTAGAAAACAGAGTGGGATCAAAAACGGGAAGATGAGAAAAATCAATAGATTTAACCAGATGGTAAAAGCTGGAGGAAGAAGAAGATCGAACCAAAATGTCAAATTTTGGGTCGGGTTGTCCGGATCTCTCTTTCCGGGTCGGGTCTTTCGAGTTTCCTGTTCCTCCATGTTGCCCAGTCTAATTCTTAAACTACGCCGTTTTATCATCTTCTTCTTTTTATTGAGGGCCTTAAACGGGCTTTGATTTAACAATCTGCACCTATAATTGAAATAAAGCACATATACAGTATTTTACTTTTCTTTTCGTGTTAAGATTAAGAATATTCTTTTTCAGGTTTTCAAGAGATAATACAGTATTTACAACAGTTTAATTTCTGAGGAGATAATATTTAAAAGATATATAATTTTATGTTCGTTATTTTTTTGTAACATCTTTCGTTATATTTAAACCAAAAATAAAACAGTTAAATCCATCAACTATCTATATATATAAACCGATTTAGTCTCACATTATGCCATTTAGGTATAAACACACTCACAACAAACTCTCCCTTTGTACCCTAAACAATGAAAAACTCGATCGTCTTCGTAGCGGCAGCTTTCCTCTGCCTCGTGGCTTTTCCGACCTCAACCGTCGGTAAATATTGGCCACAAACCCCAAGGATGGCCAAATCCGTCTCAAGTCTCCAGAAACGAGCAGATGTTTTTGAACACTGGCCATCGTTACAGCTATGGAGATTCCAAAGTGTGGAAATGTACTTATAGCAACGATCTGCTCCAGCTATTTCTATTTCCCATCAACGCCGTTTCCAAACAACTCCATCTACGCCGTCTCCGTCAACACCATCTCCAAAAACTCCGTCAACACCATCTCCTTCGCCTCAGACTCCCAAAACATCTCCTCCACCACCAACTCCCAAACATCTCCACCACCAACTCCCAAAAAGTCTCCACCACCAACTCCCAAAACATCTCCTCCACCAGCTCCTAAAACGTCTCCACCACCGGCTCCCAAGAAGTCTCCACCACCGGCTCCAAAGAAGTCTCCACCCCCAACTCCCAAGAAGTCTCCACCGCCAACGCCCAAGAAGGCTCCATCACCGCCTTCAACACCGTCCCTTCCGCCTCCAACGCCCAAGTCTCCATCTGTGCCGTCAACACCGTCAAATCCACCAGCGCATCATCACAACCATCAGAATCCATGGGAACACATCGAAGCTGTTTGAGAAACATGGGACCTGTTGGGATGTGTCGGATGCAGATGGAGATCAGTTTCGCCACGAGGTTGTTTCAAGTTAGTGACTATTGTTGCAACCTTGTTGCCAACATGAGAAGTGAATGCGACGATGTCGCTTGGGGATTCTTCACCGATCCATTCTTTGTTCCTTTGTTCGTTACACATGCCACGTCTCCTGCTAGTTTTTTTCTTTTTGTTTTGTTCTTGATAATTAGGGTTTTTTTTTCTTTACTAATTTGTGTTCTGGTTTTTGGTTCGTTTAGTCATGCAATATTTGATGCCGTTCATATCTAATGAATGGATCTTTTTTAAAGTTTTAATTAATGAAATATCCTTTTTCCTCTTCTTCGTTGCTTGTTTTACGTTCGAATATGCGCCAAAAAGAAAAAGTCAGTTACATAAAGATTCAATTTAATCTCAAAATATTGTTTTTGATAAAAAAAAAAAAAGAAAAATCTTTTGCGATTACTGAAATCGTATAAAGAAAATGAATTTTGGACTTGAAAAGATCGTTAGGAAAGAAAACTGTTGTATCATATCGACTCTCGGTGCTACCGATCTTTTTGTTACATCGTTTTTTAATTTATAAATTATATTAATTCCCTCAATTAAAAATCCAAATTCTACATTTCAGAAGTCAGAAGAGTGTGATCTTCTGGTTGTATTTTTTATTTAATCGAATATCATTTGAAAGAATAACTAAGAAGACGATCGAAACCGATAAGGATTTGAATGCTTTCTTTTTCCTTCTAAACTGAACAACAGCTTTCCTCCCCATAAATCTCGAGAACTTGCCACGTCCTGTATAGTTTCATTCCCAAGACAGATCGATATTGACAATTTCTTAGTTCTTTGAGGACAGTTCTTTGATAATCATCTATTGTAGTTGCAATCTTATGTCAGTGTCAACGTGAAAAATGAATGCGATGACGTTATTTGGGGATTCTCTTAATGGTGTGCTTGTTTTAGGCTCGTTTAGTTACCAATTGATGTTGTCGACAGCTTTTCTTTAAGTTCGTTTAGTCAGCAAAATGAGAAGAAAATTAATTACCAATAAATTCAGAATTAGATTTTTAGACTTGAAAATATAGTTTAAAAAAAAAAAATTTATTATGAGACTTGAAAAGATAGTTAATTAGGAAAGCAAACTGTTGTTATCATAAGTATGATTCATATCGATCTCGGTGCAATCTCTCTTTATCGGTTGGATCTTCTTGTTGGATTTAATCGAATATTCGGAGATATTATTAAGAAGACGAATGGATCTTGAATGTTTCTTTTTCTTTTTCATAGTGATATATACATATATATATATATATATTTGTCAGTTGATAAGTTTACTTTATTATAATTTTAAAACCTTTTTTTTATGGCAAATCACCTTCCAATCTTTTGTCTTTATCGTTATTCATGTTGATTGTTGATCACTTTACATGTATATCAAATTTTGTTTTATGATTTCCATATCGAAGTCTTGATTTATTCTCCTAATTTTTTATTTTTTAAACACCATTTTATATTTGCCGAGATAATTGTTGCAACAAATCAGTTTATAGCGATAATAACTGCTACAACATATTCACCTAGTATATACAAATATTATCTTCGTCAATTTTTTAAAAATAAAATAAAATAAAGAATAAAAGTCTATATAAACAGATCCATGCATTCTCTCCTTCAACTTTTTTCATACACTCAAAAAATATATCTTTGTTTCTATCGCCTTAACCATGAAGAGCATCATTATCGTTGTAGCTCTCCTATGCCTCGTCTCTCTCCCAAACCCAACCGTCGGATTAACAAAGAAACCGTGGCCTAAGCCATCCGATCTAGCGAACCACCACAATGACAACTTCGGTGACTCTAAGGTTGGATGGCTTGCTCCGACTCAGGACCTTCACCTCCTGGCTCTATCCCTACTATTCCCCACATCCCCGGAATACCAAACATCCCGTTTCCCAACATTCCGGGAATCCCGGGATTCCCTATCATCCCGGGGCTTCCCAATATCCCGGACTTCCCAGTCCTCCGTTCGAGTCTCTTCTCGTGTCGCAATCCGGTGAGTTAGAGAAGTGTTTGTCCAAAGATGGTTCGAAAACGAACGAGAAATGTTTCTCGCAAATATTTTCGAGTTGGGCGGAGAACGATTTCGCATTGGACAAAGAGTGTTGCGAGATCGTTGTGAACATGAACAAGAGGTGTTACGGCCATCTTCACATGATGTTTAAGAGTCATTTCTTTGCTCCTCTCCTTCAATACTCTTGTCACATCAAGCACGCCAAGAACTAAGCGCTTCTTCCTCACGTGCCTCCTCCGTTTGGTTTTTTTTCTTCTTCTTAATTTTTAGTTCTTTTAGGGTTTAATTTGTTTTTGTTTTTGTCCATTTCTCATGGACATATTTCTTGATTTGTTCGTCGTTTAATTAATAAAATACTAGTTTTTTTAATTATAACTTAATTTTCGATTCGGTTACTTACGAATATCTTCTCAATATTATGTTCATGCTCGTAGATCCGCCTGAAATTACGGGTAGAAAATTTTGTTGATGTTTTTCCGGATCTCTTTTCCGGGTCGGATCTATTGGGTATCCAATTCGTAAACTACTTTTGCCGATTGTTATGAGTTCGGGCTCGACGTTAGACAATAAGTTATGGGCTAGCTGTGTGGGCTTTAC
Organism: Erysimum cheiranthoides; assembly: GCA_011420285.2. Lineage (NCBI taxonomy): Eukaryota > Viridiplantae > Streptophyta > Magnoliopsida > Brassicales > Brassicaceae > Erysimum > Erysimum cheiranthoides. The sequence continues at coordinate 13,514,459 of CM022183.2, read as the reverse complement.
TGGGTTATCCACGAAGTCCATCAACCAATAAATATGAAACTCAAAAATATTTGTGTGGAATCATGTAATATATATGTATGATAATTTTGATAAGTAATTTTGTCTAAAAAAAATTAACCAAATTGTTTGCAGTAAAGAGAATATGCAGATGAATGAAGATGAGCCACAAAAATTTAGTTTGATGGTATTTATTAAAGTTAATCTAAAAAATTTATTATTAGAATAATTCGAGTCTGTATTACATAAGAGAAACATATTTAAAATGCAACCACAGCTACTCACCAACTTCTTTGGGACCTCTTGATGAATTTATGTATGCTATTGACTTCATCCCCACACCTCAAGAGAACACGTAATTAAATTTGTTTTTGGGTGACGGTGCGAGAAAAATAAGAAGAAAATAACATAATGTCTCTATTTTTTTGTGTTAACTACTAAGAGTTTTTTTTTAAAAAAACGAGAATATGATGATTGATGAGAATGACCAGACATTATGTTATTTTCAAAACGTTGTGTCCATAAACGGCTAAATAATGTTTTTAACTTTTGAAAAGATGCAGATCTAGCGCTAGCTAGCCACTAAATATTATATGCATGGTTTTATAGACTTACTATTTTTATTGAATAATTTTGAACAGTGTATTTTGGTAGAATGTTAAATCTGTTAATATCAACTTAACATGAAATTAGCTAAAAGACTTGATCATGTATACGTATCTATTTCAAATTAAGGTAATCAAAGGGCGCTAGAGGAGAATGGAGGAAAGATTTTGAAGTACATAGACCTATCATGGAGGATATGGGTTACTCAGTTCACTATATATATCTGGTCCCATATTAAATGATATTTGTATTTGTTAGTATCTTATTGCCATTTTTTCAACTTTATCTCTTTCATATATGCAAGAAGAATCTTCGAAGAATCCTTTTGTTGTTGCAAGAATCTATCAACATAATGCTTAATTATCTTCCGCAATTCACATTCACAACCCCATCCAATATATCTTATATCACTCGTAGGATAATCTTTGATAATTCTAAAAGCAAGAGTAATGTTAATCTTTAGCAAACAAAGAAAAGAGTAATGTTAACTAAGTTTAACTATACTAAATATATATGCAAGAGTAAAAATATTCATGATCCTTCATTAATTCTAAAAGTATAAGAGTAATGTTATCGGCAATCCCATCACGTGTGTATACATTTAAACTAAAGGGAAAATTAAATATAGAGATACATGTATGTTTTTAGAAACTTCGGTGAAATACATATGCATATGTTACATTTGTACGTATATGTTTGATATGCCTATGAGCTGTAGACAGAAGAGGAAATGGGGTAGCAAATGTCCAACTTGCAAGACAAAAATAAAAGCCAAATTTATATACAAAATCAAAGGGGAAATCTCGTAATAATATTCCCCATAAAGGATAGCAAATGGGTCGACCTATTAAATAAATTTTTATCCTCTTCATAATTTTTTCTTCATTTTTTTATAAGAAATATTAATATATTATATTCTATAAAATGTTTATATGAACTCCCTTGAATATTTCTGTATATCGGAGTCTATTAGTCATCAGATAACATTAGTCAGATAAATTACGTTTTTAACATCACTTCAAGTTTTACCATCAATTGTTACAAAACAATATACACCATACTCAATATTATAATTCTCTCATACTTTTTTCCTTCAAAACCAAAATATTTACAAAAATTTCCTTTACTTTTCTATTATAATGTAACGAATTATCCAGATTAAAAATCTAAAATGCATACAACACCAAATAGAAAAAAGTGCAAATGAAAAATTCGAATATGGTGACATTCGATCCCTAATATTGACCAGTAGATAGAATCCTCGACCACTAAATTTACAAAAGCCCACCTTATATAAGTCTTTTCGAAACATCTTTAGAGTAACAAGTAAGAACAAATTGCTATAATTTCTTCCACATGACATGTCTCTTTGTCTAAGAACCACACTATCCATTGGATACCATCTTTCTTTCACCTAGAACGTATATATAATATATATATCCATACATAATATATAATCTGATAAAGGTATACGTATATTTATTCTAAAGGTTTACATATATTTATACTGATTGGTACATCATTGCAATGTTGAATTTATTAATGTTATTAAAGTAGATGAAACTTTTCTAATATACATGACAAAGAAGGTGCATACCAAAATTTATCTAGTCCACAAAAATATTTTTCTCTCTTTAACGGAATGTTAATAAATAGAGAAAGAAAGAGAGCTTAGAGATTGGCCTAGGTTAAGGGGGTAGCTTACGTCGACAACTAAAAAATTAATATTTCCTTATTTTTCTCATTTTTTTTCATATTTTATCCACAATCCAAAGAGAAGTAGTAGATATAAAAAGAAGGTGGAGAAAGGAGAGATCATAGAGGATCGATGATGAGAACGTAGGAAGTTCGAGCTCCAGCGGCAAAGGCATAGCGGCGGTGGTCGGTGTCGGTCCAAAGCTTGGCCGCTCCGTCGCTCGGAAGTTTGCTCATGAAGGCTACACCGTCGCCATTCTCGCCCGCGATCTTGGTTTGATTCCTTTTCACTCTCTCTCTCTCTCTCTTTAAATTTTGTTTTTGCTCTTTCCTTTCTATGCATATCTCTCTATCTATACAGACACGTATACACACCGTCACACACACGCATATTTCCATGTACATACATTTGCTTTATATATATTGTATATATGTGCCCACGAAAATTTTCTTCTTTATTTGTACCATCAAAAGAGATAAGAAAGAAATTGCGGGCAGTTTTTCTTTGCAAATGAGTTATTTTTAGAAAGTTTTTCTTGCTATATTAAAAATAGTATATATTAAATATTAATGCGGCTAACAATTTCAGACCACACACATATGCCGACATATATAATTTATAGTCAAAAGGTGTATTTTTATAGTTTGAATGTATCTTTTCGTAAAAGTTTTCAAGTTTGGTTTTTTAAGATTTTGGGTTTATAACACCAGTACATCATTATAGGTAGGCTTAACTGGTTGTTAATTAAGACATAAAGTGTTAATAGTTGTCTTGCTAAATTCAGATTTTTTAGAACCAGTTCAATTAAAACTAATTTAACTAAACTGAAAAATTATTCAGTTATGTTACACAAAGTAGCGGAAACAGTGACACTTTTATTCTTCTTCATACTGTTCGGTGATGAAAGCATTTAACTGGTTTCCATTTTGATTTCAATAATAAATAATTTTTTTATCCCTCCAACTAAGTCACACCCATCAAGCTTATATTAATCACAAAAATGGTGCTCTCACCGTCACTTCTAAATATAGATATAACACGTTTGATATAGGACTCTCTTGAAATGGTTGGATAAACTGTGCAGGTAGGTTATCTCGAGTAGCAGAAGAGATAGCGAGAGAAGAGAAGGCTCAAGTGTTTGCTATAAGAATTGATTGTGCAGATCCAAGAAGCGTAAGAGAAGCCTTCGAAGGAGTATTGTCGTTAGGGTTCGTGGAGGTTTTGGTGTACAATGCTTATCATTCTTCTTCTTCCTACACAAGTCACCATCCAACTTCTTTCACCCACATTCCTTTTCAATCTTTCCAAACTTCTATCTCTGTCTCTGTCTTCGCTGCATTCCTTTGCGCCCAACAGGTAACCTCTCTGAATATTATCGTTATTTTGTGGTTGAAGACTTGCCCTTGTTAAATCATGGCCGGAAAACCCTAGCTAGAACACAGGATAGTCTTTGTTTTGATCCATAATTTATCCAGTTATAAAAAATGCTTGTTAATATTTATTATGATCGTCAATTTTTCTAAGAGTTTTTAATATTTTTGTTAAAAGAAATAAGACATTAGTTTTGATAGCAAGTAGTAACAATGAAATATTCTATTAAAAAAAAAAATAACAATGAAAATTTCTATAGATTAAATAATCAGGAAGGTGTAGGGTATATGTAATATTGAGTGATTTCGACATTTTATAAATTTATTCTTTAATTCTTTCTATTTTTGTTATATTTTTATTTGATTTTAATATGGTACCAAAAGGTTATACCCGGGATGATGGAGAAAGGGAAAGGAACTATACTCTTCACTGGTTGCTCGGCGTCTTTGAATGGCGTTGCTGGTTTCTCCGAACTATGTAATTTTCTCAAGTTTTTAAAATTGATGTTATTTGAATATTGGCAATAAATATTAACATTGAAATTATTCGAAACTGGAAAAGGCTGTGGGAAATTTGCGTTGAGGGCACTGTCTCAATGCTTAGCAAAAGAATATCAAGCTTTTGGAATACATGTGGCTCATCTTATCATCGACGGTGTGGTTGGACCTCCAAGGTACACAATTATGTGATCATTTTTCATTTTTTTCATTAAAAACAAAATAATTGAATTAGAACCACACATATCTGTCCGAAAAAGGCTCTTTTAACTTTTTATAGCTTCCACAAACGGCAAGATTCTGATCCAAACCGACAAGATTCTTACCTCAAATAAAGAATTTTGTAGCTCCATTTCTTATTTATTTACTCTTTTTTTCTTGCGAATGGAAACAATTTTGTGATTTCTTAGCCTCTACTTCATTATCTTCTTGAAATTCACGGTCAAAGATGAAAAATGGATGAAATTTTAATAGAGTCCCCACACCTACAACGCTCCTCACTACTACTGACACATTTAAGCATTTTGAAGATCTTACGAAATGAAATAGTATCGCATAGATAAAATCTCTTGAAAATTTATTTTCAGAGAAACAAACATCCCTCCACGAGGAATGGTCGCGGAGCAATCATTCAACGTAGGAGGCGAAGATGGAGAGGGAGAAGGAGAGAGCTCGGGAGTAATGGGAATGGATCCTGATGTACTGGCTCAAACATATTGGCACCTTCATGTTCAAGACCGGAGAGCTTGGACCCATGAACTCGATATCCGACCATCAAACACAAGATTCTAGCTAGTACTTGATTTGATTCTTTGGGTTTCTGATTTTATTCAATGGATCTTTTAGCCATTTAATATGTATGTATTCATTTGTGTGTGGAATGTAATTAAGTACTTTAAAGGTTTGGTTTGTGATTTGTGTGAATGATCTATCAATCTCTTATATCTAAGTAGTTTCATTTTGGTTTTTAGTTTGCGTGACTTTTGAGATGATGTGTTGGTCCTGTCGGCTAAGGCTTGAACTTCTTTTGTGGCATTAAGTTTCAAAAGGTACAAGTGACATCGTGTTCAAATTCGGGACACAAGAAGATCCGACAAGTCATGTGAATGGACATAAGATCCGTTCACAAAATAAAAAGGGACCCCCTTAAAGGTAAATTACTAAATTAGAAACAATCGTCCTTTAAGTGTTGTCACGTCAAGGAACTACTCTGCGTTTGGGGGTCCATTGTTTTCACCCAAGAGAGTGAAACTTTGATGATGGTCAAGTCATCAAGAGAATCTCATTAAGGAGTCTTGTAGCTTTCTCACATTTTCAGAATAAAAAATAAGAGTACTGATAAGCAGTGTTGATCAAGAACACATTGAGATTTCTTGACTATACATTTGAGCTAGCATTGTGTTGTTGTATTGAGAAGAAGCGAAACTAGACCAGGAACAGTGAGTTAAAGAAGTTACATGCCACCCCAAAAATCATGAATACCGGTATGCATAACCATTGGTAATGGTTAGTTTGTGCGGAGTAGGCTTAGTACAATATCATGAGACAATTATATATGAAAAAACTTTTTGTACTTATAAGTAATCAAAACACGAGTCGTCTTTGGGGATTGTCATTATAATATCTTTAAACTCTCTGATTGAAGCTGACATAAGTGTAAAGAGAACAAAAATCTCCCTTTCTAAAACAATTTTTTTAGACATCTCTGGCATAAACCTAAGAGCATGTACAGAAACAGTTTATGATTTACCTTTGCAAAAGATGATCTTCGATAAACTGCTTCTTTGCTCCTATCTTTATCCTGAGAAACCGATACAATCACACGAAAAAAAGTCATATAACCGCGGATTTTTCCACCATCGACAGAGAGATATGCAAACAAAAATGGAGCTGTCTATCTTAGGACAATGTAACAACAACAACAACAAAAGAAAGAACATATAACAGACTGCAATAAACTAGTTATGTTCGACTAATCGAATACAACTTTTTGATTACCTTACAAAAGCTTTTCGGCTACGAAAGTTTATGAGTCAATCTTGTTTCCCTAAACCAAAATAGTAACACAGCTTTTCAGTAACACAAGTTGAAGATATATAGCAACATTCCCCAATTTCTTAGAGAAACTTAGGAAGAACCAATTTCCAATTCAATGATTTTCCCCCAAAATAAGCAAAATGTTCAATATTGATATCTACAGAAACGAATTTGTTAATCAATCAAGATTCATAAACCCTAACTTGATGCAATCAAAGCAAGATTCATAATTAACCCCTAAATTGATAAACCTTTGAGTAGACGAGTGACTTTATCAACAAGAGAGTCTTCGTCTTCGTTATCATCGCCTTCCTCATCGTCGTCATCGTCGTCATCAGAATCCGAATTCGAATCCGTAGAATCATCTTCGGTCAATTCGCTATCATCTCCACTGAATCAAATAAATCCAGAATCGATCAAAAACTAGGATTAAATCGGAAAATAAATCATCGTGAAATACGCGAATACCTCAAACTCCGATCTTCTTCATCATCATCATCTTCATCGTCTTCTTCGCTACTCTCGCCATCGGTATCATCTTCTTCATCTTCTTCATCTTCTTCGTCTTCCTCATCTGAGCTATAGACATCGATGATCTCACCCTCGTCCGCCATGGAAATTTCAAAAAGCAAACGGCTTTTCAAGTTTGATGTAATCTTTTTTTTGAAGTAACATTGTCGGAGCCCCGACTGGATCCGCTTGGCTGTCGTAATTTATCCTTTCTTCGGATAAATAAAATAATAAATACTCCTTAGTATTAAAACAAACATTAAATTTATAAATTTTAAAATTCACGATTTGAAAGTTTGCTTGTAACGTAAATATAAAACTCTAATTGATCTATAAAATATATTAAACGAATCAAAGACATAGTGACCCGTTGATCTTTATGATACAAACGCTTGTTTATATATTCCGATTTCAAATTTCAGTAACTCATGATTTTTTTCTAAAATTATTAATTTACAAGGACAAGGTCGTTTAGCCTAGCAAAATTTAATTTTTGCATACAAAAAATATTATTTTTTACAAAATTCTATATTCAACACGTGATGATTTTTTTTCCTAAAACCATCATCTTTTTGTGTTGTAAATTCGTGTACAATTACGAAATAAACTCTAAAGCGTAAAAAGTATATATGTTTTTATTTTTGAGCGGTTTGCAAAATTTTTCATTAAATTTATTTTGGAATCCTTACCAAAAAAAATTTTTATTTGGAATAACAAAAAAAGATTAATAAATAAACAATATAAAATAATATTTTTTCTAAACTATTAAATAATCTATTTTTCATAACATCCTTTACAAAGAAGTTACCAACAAAACTTGGAATAACTATGTGGAAGAGTATTATCCAAATTACATGCTTATGATGTATTCCCTCTTTTTTATAATATATTATGCTTGTTTCATATTACTTTAGCTTGATGTGGTACGATGAAAATGTGAATGAATGGAGTAGAGTTTCTAAATTGAGGAAAATAAATGCGAAATCAGTTGCAATGGTAGAATATATGAGAAGATTGGGTATTTTTGGATATAAGTCGGAAACTATGATAAAGCAAAAAAACAATTTCTTACAATGGTCACATTGGTAAAGACGGAAACAGGGATTACTAGAGTTACAAGTATTTTTTATTTGTTTTAATCATTTATATTTCTGCAGTTTATTTTTAAATAGTTGAAATATATAAAAAAAAAAGAAAAAATATTGTCCGCTATACTACGTATAACACTCACACATCCCAATTTTAAAAATGTATAGTAAAATACACTAAGTAAATGTATCAAATGTCACATATAGCGATAATTTCTTGAAACATATTAATTATTGTTGAAAGTTTCGGCTTTATAATTCTTTTTTAGAAAACAAATAAATTTGAAGTCAAAGTTGATTAAAATTCTCTAATCTATACTATACTAGATTAGGACCCGCGTATACGCGGGTTAATAATTAAAAATTTTATAACCCGTTTAAAAGGAAAAGTTTAGATATTATGTAAAATATTTACAAATTATTTGATTTAAATCTTTTATTTATTTTTAATTATTTTCTAATGAAACATTTTATAATCCGTGTAATAAACCAAAAAAATATTGAAACTTGTATATACACCGGTTTATAACTAAAATTTTTATAACCCGTATAAAAAAATATTAGATATTCTGTTAAATAAATATATAAATTTCTTAATTTGATTTTCCTATCTATTTATTAATTATTTCCATATTTCAAATATATAGTTTTTTTAATTAATCATATTTTAAAATTTTCTTAACATTATCTTTTTACATTTTTAAATTATTAAATTTTAATCTTCTGTCATAATTCTCTTTCTATATATTTAAAACTATTAGAAACAAATATTTGTTTTTTTTTAATTATTTAAATTTTAATCTTCCCTCATAATTATCTTTTTTATATATTTAAATTATTTAAATTTTAATCTTCTGTCATAATTATCTTTCAATATATTTAAAACTATTAAAAACAAATATTTGTTTTTAAAAAAAATATTTAAATTTTAATCTTCCTTCACAATTATCTTTTTATATATTTAAATTATTTAAATTTTAATCTTCTGTCATAATTATCTTTCTATATATTTAAAACTATTAAAACAAATATTTGTTTTTAAAAAAATATTATTTAAATTTTAATCTTCCCTCATAATTATCTTTTTACATATTTAAAATTCTTAAAAAAATTGTTTGACACGTGTCAAAATCTCTAACCGATAGATATGACACGTGTCACGATCCAGCGAGTTGCTAACTTCGAAAACCCAACTTTATATAATAAGATTGTTAGGAAACAAATTTCCAAAATCAAGAATATCAACAAAAAAAAAATCCGTACAAAAAATTTCATGACTATTTCAAAAGAATATATTTCCAACTGCTCAAAATAACCAGGAAAGTAGGAAACTTCTCATAACTATCTCAAGAAATAGTAAAATTTTTCATCATTATCTTAATAAATATATTTCCAATAACAAGAAAGAATATATTTCCAACAACAACAATGAATATCAAAAGTAATCAGCAAATTAACAATAATACTGTTTTTGTAAAACAAAAGAGAAGATTTGAAGAGATTGTTGATGGTGAATCCGAAAAACTCTTAATTTCTATAAAACAAAGAGATTGCAATGATAATAATGGTTATCAGCCGATTCCAACGAAATTGTAATTACGTTTTTTACATATATAAGTATTAAATGTATTGTGAGGTATCATTATTGTATCCAAGAGCATAATTATTTTACTCATGTATTGAAATATTCACATGTAATTTAGATGAGCTCATAAGTTACTGGGATGAAAATAGTATCCGAACAAATCCTGGCAAACATCTATGCCTATTTGGATATTTTTTGTTTGGTTTGGTTTGGTATCCTAGTTCTTGTTATTTTTCCATGCTGTCATACCTTTCATGCTTATATATAGGACAGAGTGAAACCATATTTTATTACACTTATCAAAATACATCTCAAATCTTGCACTTCCTAAACCATCTCATTTCTTTCACTTGTCACACAATGGTGGTTTCTTTTAACGTTGTTCAACAAGGTGCAAATTTGCTTTTTAGGAGTTATTGTTGGTTGGACGAAGATGTCGACGAAATAGGTAAAAACAATCTGGTTTCTTTAAATCTTTTACAAAAATTACAATATGCAAAAATTCAAAATTCATAACTATTTAACCGTTTTTGCCCAAATCCGTTTTCTTCTAAATCTTACACATTTCACTCTATTTGTTTTGGATAGTGCATGTACACCTCATTGCCAAATTTATATTGGAATAGCTGCACAAAAGTCATTTAAACATGAAGATGTTGAATATTTATTGTTCTTTTTAATTTATATAGTCATTGTTCTTTTTCATTTGATATTGAAGTTAATGTACTAAATATGTAAGAATAAGATTAGATTTCAGATAAATGTGTGTTTTATATCAAACAAACATGCAATCACTATAGGGCACTTAACATCTATTTTAGCAAGGTATATAAACTTCTTTTGAAGTCATATTACTAAAAAAAAAAAAAAAAGTGAACCAGACAACCTTCATAGTAGCTAAAGTCATACTGATCACACACTTTTTAGTTTTTTTTTTTTTTTTTTTTTTTGTGTCTTGGGTTTTTGGTAAAATGTATTAACAACCAACAAAGTAATTGATTTTACAAACTGAGTTTGAAGAATTTATGTGGACGATTTGAACCTTTTACGAAGGAGACACGAAGGCTAAAACGAGAGAGGAAAACAGAGAATCAAGCAAGTCCTAAGTAGAAAGTCTCAAACAAATCACATACATAAAATCGGTAAGTTTGGAAATCCTAGTGAGCTTTGATAGTGCGGCTAGACACACCATGTAGCAATTTCACAAAACCTAGAAAACTAAGCTTTCCATCAGTATGCCTAAGCCAATCATGAAGCACTGCGTGAACCGGTACAGAAGGACCAAGACCAAGTTCCTGAAATAAGTTAGAGAAAGACTTAATTAGAAGCATTTTCAAAGACATTATAGAGTGGTTATAGATAGAAAAAGACATACCGAAGCGAGTTCATCGATCATGATGGGTCGGTTTCCTTCCTTTTCGAAAAGCTCATAAGCACAACGAGCGTGTTGTTCCCATCGATCAAGAGCTTCTAGCTGGTGAACACTCAATGCTGCTGCACAAAATTCCTCAAAGTCCATTCTTCTATATTGAAGAGCACTCAGCTACACAGATGGTCCAATAAGATTTTGCAATTACCAAGTCAAATTGTGCGATGCAAACATTAAATAGCTCGATTTAAGGCGGCTCTTACTTGTGCTAAGAATTCTGGAATACGCGAATCCTTCATTGCATCTGTTGCCATTTTCATCAGAGCCTAACAAAGAGAGTTCAAGCCAGTGTCATGATAATAACCAAAGCATAGCGGAAAATAAAGTGAAACAGAACGGAAGATAAGAAAACTTACCGATTTGATGTTTTCTAGACTTATGGTTCCGTTCTTACTAGGTTCAAGTAAAGCAAACTGCTCCCTCAGATAAAACAATTCATCAACCGTAAGTGTTTTCGATAAGGCCTGCAAAAAGTGGTGAATGGTAAGCAAAAACAAAAGTGCTCCATTTAAGAAGAAATACTGAAAGACTGATCCACTCACCCTTAATGCAGCTTTACGGAGAGACGATGATCGTAAATAAGCTCTCATAAGTTTGAAAACCAGAATATCCAATGGAACCTTGGCGTCATTTGAGTCCTTTATCCATGGATGACCTGAGACAATAGAAAAGATTACAAATTTTTCATATTGAAACAATTTTGAATGCATTCTACACTTACTTAAGGCTTGAGCAGCTGTTAATCTTTTACGCGGGTCTTTGTTTAGCAACCGCTTCACAAAATCTCTTGCCTCTGAAGATAACAAAGGCCAAGGAGGGTCGTCAAAACTCGGATCTGCTTTTAGAACAGCACGAAAGATTCCTGATTCCGTCCTAGCCCAAAACGGCCGGCTTCCACACAATAGAATATAGACAATCACACCAACACTCCAAATATCGGCTTCTGTACTGTAAGATCTATGTAGAACTTCAGGTGCTACATAATATGCACTGCCAACAATGTCATTGAGCCTCTCATCTGCAAATGCAATCATCAAAGTATATAACCAAATGCCGGTCTCTAGATTCTAGAATCCAAATATATAGACGGCATATATAATCTGAGGGCTTTACCTGGTCTCACGTAATCTGACAAACCGAAATCTATTGCCTTCAATTGAGACGTATCTTCTTTTGAAGTAAAAAGAAAATTCTGATCCAAACAGTTTAAGTAATCTTCATTAAGATGGCAATGAACATCAAATGTATAAGTAGAAACGAAGAGCTTTTATTACCTCTGGTTTAAGATCTCGGTGTACAACACCTTGAAGATGACAAAAGGCAACCACATTCAATATTTGTATCATAACAGTCTTTGCATCCTCCTCTGTATACTTGCCACCTCTGCACATAAAACACCACCAAGTTCAATAAAAAACGATCCCGAAACTAGTAAAACGAACAATCCTGCTTCTCTTTACCTTGAAAGTATTCTATCCAAAAGCTCTCCTCCTTCACATAGCCTAAAACAAGAAAGACAGAAACACTTGTTAAACCTTGCCAATAATTGCTAATACCCAAGCTGATAAGTGAGAGCAAAAGTGAGCTTACTCCATCACTATATAGACATTATCATGATCCTCATAAGCATCATAGAAATGAGGAAGATTGTTATGACCAGACAAAGCCCTCAATATCTTGACTTCCCTTCTCACATCTTCAATTGCAATAGCCGTCGTCATCTACACAACAACAAATAACAAACAATCAAACTAACAAATCAAACACAGAACATCACCAACCTGAAATACAATCTCTAATCTTAACAGATCTCGTCACTAGTAATCAAAATCACAAACCTTTGCTTTGGGAATGACTTTAACAGCGACTTGTTGACCTTTATTATCACCCTTCTTAAACTTAGCAGCACAAGTATAACCAAAATGACCACGACCAACTTCATCACCAAGCTCATACTTACTGGCAAAACTCTTGGAAAAACCAAAGCTTTTATCCAATCCAACACCACCTCCTTGAGCTTCACTTCCTTCAGGGATCGCCGCCGAATTAGGCTTAACGGAGCCATGCCGTCTAGCTAAAACAGCTCTGATGTGTTTAGCCGGAGAAGGAGGAGGAAACGGCCGTTTGAAGAATCGCTTCGGCGTAGAGTTAGCACTTGCGTTAGGCGCCGGAGATCTCGCCGGAGTCTTCTTGGAGAAGAAATAGTGAGCTGGACTCGGACTGTAAAAGGGGAAAAACGGAGACTTTTTCCCTTCATTGTTGGTTGTTGTTACACACTCATCTTCATTAGGGTTAACTCCATTAACGGAAGAGCTTGAAGGCTTGACGGATTCAGACGCCGGAAGAGGACTATTTCTCGCCGGAATTTGATCGGAATTTGGTGAATTCGGCTTCGAAGTACAGAGACCCATTTAAAGAATCTCTCACATCACGCGGAATCAAAATCTCAAGTGTATCATTATCGAAATCAAAACCAAGAAAATCGAAACGAAGACAAAAAAAATTCAAACTTTTGAATCTTGCAAACAAAAAAACTGAAGTCTTTATAATATTGGGGGAAGTGAATTGTGTTTGCTTCTTCTTCTTTGGAATTGTCTCCTTTGTCAATGGCGAATTCCAAAGCGAAAGATTTGGATCCAAGAGAATGAGTTAAAAAGAGAAACGACGATACGTTCGCTTTTTAAAAGAATTATTACATTGAACTACTACTTATTACTACAATTAACTACTCTTTTTATTCACTAATCTTATTCACTAATTACTTCTATTTGTTACGCAGCTTACGCTACACAAGTGACATAATAAATACGTGTATATAAAGAGACAAAGACCAAACTAGAAAATTGGAGGATTCGGTGATAATTTTCCAAATTTATTACTATATACAGTGTGAATATTAATGTTTTATGTACTTTGTAATGACTATTGAGTTTTTGGTATTATCACAATCATGAATATAAGTCTAACTAACTTCATTAACTATTTAGTTTATTTGGATAAGTTATTTGGGAGGAGAATTAATTCGACAATTTAATAGACATTGACAGGGTATTGTATTATTATACATATACAGATGCATTTAAAATCCTGCCAACTCTTGAATGTGCAATAGGATTATTAATTCAGATAACCTTTTTTTGGTAAGACCGCTAATAGTAAGTTAACCAATCATCATTTCATATTATGGATTTAAATAGAATCACGCGTTTTGGTTTTTTCCTGTCATTCAACTAAATTACTTTGATTTACATTCGATCCAAGTTTTTTTTTTTTTTAATAATACTGAACAATGGTTAGTATTTTTGACTATGTTTTTTTTTTTTTTTTTTTGGCAAAGAGTATTTTTGACTATGTATTTTCATTGTTTTAACATATTAAGTTATTAACTAAACAACAAGGTGACAAATAATTTGTTCATATGCTATCAAGTTCGAGTTCTATTTGGCTGATACGTTTTTTTTTTGGTCAACTACAAATCTACAATAAAAACACACTGGGCCATAGATTCTCTGAGATCGCTGCGTGCTACTAGAGTTATCTTCCAAGCTTCATCTCCGGAAGTTAGGGAAGCTTTCATGAAGCCCTCTAACTTCCCATCCCTTTATCCTTTGATAATCAAAATCTTGGATCTGTTAAATGGATTTGTGGAATGGTCTTTAGAGCATACGAGTGTCGTCTGTAACCAGCCTGCTCTAGCAATCGCTGCCAGTGTTACGAGGGATCACCGATACCAGTCATACATTGCAAAAAGCTTCCCCTCTTGGCTGCAACTTTTAGTCAATTTAGACTCGTCAGCTCTGTGAAGAAAATCTGATCTTGTTGAGTTTTCCTGAAGCTCCCCCTCTGCTATGTTTTTTATTTCTGTTTCTTTTATTTTCTCCAGTTATTTTTTATGTCTGGTCCTTTTATCTGGATATAACATTCCTAATTCTTGTGGTTTGTAATGGTCTCACCAACCATACACTTTTGAACCCATATCAATGAAATATTCAGCGTTAAAAAAAAAAAACACACTATCGAATTTCAACCAAAAATAGTAAGACGAGAACACTAATTCATATCAATAAATTATATGTCCAAGTAGTTATATTGTTGATGATACCGTTTATAACTTATATTTATTATTTCAAAAAAAAAAAAAAATATATATATATATATATATATATAAATCGTATGGACACTCGGTCGTACGGTATTAAAATTGCCCTATAAGTTTATAACATTATTGTCCATATAATATAAATGATTGCCACTTAACAATAGATATAATCATATAACTAACAACAAATGTATCTATTGCTTCACCAATGCAAAAGTAATCGGAATTTTCTAAAATTCTCACGATTATTGTCATTTAACTTGTCTATCAACGCACAGAAGCAAATATAACTTGAAACATTAAACTATTTTGTTATCCAAAAACTAATTGTTATTGGTTTGAAATGAGAATAGAGAGAGGTTGTAGGAAAATGTGATGTAATAATAATCGGAGATCGACGTGAGGAACAGAGAGGTGGTGGGTAAAGTGGGACCCAGTATAGAGTCTGGGTGGTCCAGCTCGATAAATAGTCATAAATAATAATTAATATTTTTTTTCTCCTCAAAATAATAATAATTAATATAAATTAATGGGGGAAATAGTAATAATAGTATAGAAGTAGGTTTGTTCCTTCCTTAATTAACGCTATTGCCATTTGTATTTTGTGGTGGGGACTCTGTTTCGATGCTTCCTCGATAATAAAGCCTTTTCAAGGGTAATAACGTCATTACATTTCTATTATAATTATTACTATTATACTTACGACGACACGTCAGTAATTCAATTCGTTATAGTCGTTGGTCAACGACGTTAGCTTCTCACGTAGATTACACAAATCAACTGCTACTTGCAAGATTTTGACAAATTTAAACAACCTTTAGCTACGTTATAGGCGCAAAATTTTGATTCAAATGTTTGAGGTTTTGTGTAATTAATTAACATTATTAGTAGGAGTATAAAATAAAAACAATACAACGTGAGACTGAATGATTATGTTGTGTATATATAATTCGTATGATGATGAAAATGAAACTTGCTTAATTTGTTGCTTGTTGCACCCGACATATTGAGAAGCCAATTCAAATTTTGCAGCTAGCTATCATTTTTTTCCCACTTATGTTCGTATTATTGAATTTTCAAATGCATGCACACGTAGTGGTAAACATATTCATTATAATGTATCCCTATAAGATTTATATTACGGATGAAACCCTTAATATTTATATAGCTCAAAAAAAAAAACAATTACTATTTAAATCCATAATCAGGATTTGATTGTAAATTGGTTTCAATTTGAGTTTGTGATTGTGTTATTAACCTCACTTGTAAATGATTCAAACATAGAACAACAAAAATTATAATGTTCTGGTATAAATAATTTGGCAAAAGACTAAAACGTTGTGTTTTTATTTAGGACGAACTACTGATGTAGATAAATATAGTATTTCGACATGTAAACGTGTACATAAATCAGTTTTTTTATACTAGCAATTAATTAACAACAATCCTAAGCTAAAAAGGGCACCAATTAAAGAAATAAGAAAATAATACTTTGCTTCAACCCAAAAGAAATTGATATTTGTTTTTAATACATGAGCAAATCATAGAGTCAAGGTGACTAATTAGTGGCACGAAGCTTAACATCCCATGAACCACATATATATCATTTGTTTCTTTTAATAGATAAATCAATTATAGGGTTAAAAATATATAAGAAAATAAAGGGAGAAAAAAAATTATTAACAAGATCCAAGATTTGGAATGGACTTTTACCCTTTATTTAATTGTGTGCCTCCTCATTAAAAGAAGGGAGGAATAAATTTAATCGATATTCCACTAAAGATCCCGAAGTCAACTTCGCAAATCTTATGATACATGGTGCAGGAAAATTATATGTAAAGTGATGTATAGATTATGATTTATCGCATGGTACACCGCAATGATAAAATATGGCCACCCTTTTTTTTTCTCTTCTTCCACGTTTCCTCTGTACCCTTACATGTTTCTTCTTCTACTGTTTGGTCTTTATTTTGCTTTCAATACCAAAAAAAACTTTCATTAGCTTCATATTTCAAAATGTTTCTTCGGTAAGACCTATTTCAATACCATAAAAACCAAAAAATAACGGCTCTCATATGAGCAATATCATTGTTTTTGTTTTTTTTTTGCCTAAAACATATCATTGATTTTCTAACGTGATTATTTTGATTTTGACTACAACATGATATACGTAATATAATTTTCTTAGAACTAAGAGATCATTTTCAATAAATGGATTATCTATTTAACCACTATTAATTTCACATAATAACTCGAGATATTAATCTAGACTTGAGTAATGGAAAAATCGATAAAGAAAGCAACAACATGATACTCATATACTCCTAATGATGGCAATCATGGCGCTTAGGAAAATAACACATCTCTACTTTGTTCACCCTATTTATGTTTTTGTCATTTTTGCCCCTTTGTCATTGCCGCCAAAATCAGAGGTGCTCTGGGGCCAATAAAATGGTCAAATGGACTCAACGTACCTTTCTTCCTTTTTCTTTTTGATAGCGATGGCGCCAATATTAAAGGGAGTTTAGGGGTAATTATGTAAATTTTAATCTCTTTCTCAATCTCCAAGAATTAAGATGATGATCCCAATGTTATTGAAGGGTAACACTATAGTTTGGTTTTTAGAGTTCAGTTAAGTTACTAAACACTTGGTTGTTCAATGTTTCTATATATTCCCAAACTCCAACACTGTATCTTAAATAGAGGTATTTGGGACACCACGATTTGGTCCCCCTCAAGAATCTTATTTCATTTCCAATATTGATTATTTTCATTGTTCAATGTCACAAATCTTTTGAAAGAAAATTATTTCAACTTCTACTGTATTTCGTTCTGTTGCAAGTTATACATTAATCCTTCTATTGTGTTATAGTATGATATATGGTTAATTGTCTATGTATTCGGCTAAGCATTTTTTTATTGAATTATTAATGGTCAAATTTCCAAATTGATCAGACGGCTTATTCTTGAAAACTAAAACCATATTAATATAATCACGAATACATTTGGTTTCTTTATTATAATAAAAGAGTTAGCAGAGAAGTTAGATTCAATGTACTTTAGTGAACCATTTATCCTTTTGACTGTTGAAATTTATAGCCATCTTTATTAATCATCCCAATTACTGGTTAAACCTCAAAGTGATGGGGTCAAATGTTAAAATTGAAAATTTATGGAGTGATACTTAAACTACATAAATGCTCCTCCAAAGGGAAGAAAAGTAAAGAAGTTTAACCAGAGGTTTTGTCACCACCAAAACCGGATTGTAAGAAGCCGGTTTGGTCAAGATGAGTGACATCCCCCCAAGCTTGGATTGTCCATTTGTCTCCGTCAAATAAACGGAACACATTGACCGATGTATTGAGTATCTTGTCAACTTTCTTTGCACTTGGACGAGCTCTTTCGTAGAGAGATCGAATCACACCTCCATGAGTCACTACTACTACTCTTTCACCTTCATCACCACCAAGTAAACAAAAACCAATACTTAGAGAAACATATATGTGTTGGATAGTAAATATAATCATTCTGTGAGAAAGAAACCTTTATGCTTGTCGCCGATTCTCTGTAATGCAGATGTACATCTGTCGTAAAGTTTGTCAAGACTTTCTCCTCCACCCTTAATGAAGCAAAATGAGTTGAATTAAGAAACCAAGTGTATCCATCATTCATATACTAAATGACCTTATCAATCAATGTTAATTAAATATCTTTACCGGAATATCAACGTCAGTGC
This sequence comes from Erysimum cheiranthoides, assembly GCA_011420285.2. Classification (NCBI taxonomy): domain Eukaryota; kingdom Viridiplantae; phylum Streptophyta; class Magnoliopsida; order Brassicales; family Brassicaceae; genus Erysimum; species Erysimum cheiranthoides. The sequence continues at coordinate 13,495,808 of CM022183.2, read as the reverse complement.
GGTTAGATGAAAAGGCCTTGTAAGCTTCCGGGCGAATTTTCGAAGCTTCTTGATACACAAGTCCTTGCATATCCCCTAAATGTCTTTCCCTCAAATCACGATCAGTAAGTACCTGCATAACCATTACACACATTTTGAACCTCAACAGTGTCTAGAAAGCCATATGGATTCAGCTTCAACAATAAGAGCACAAAGGTGGAGACTTTAGTAGCAGATTCATAAAGGAACCATAGCTGACTATATATGTCAGGTAAATTCTATGAATGTTTGTTTTTATACCTCAAGCTTGCCGCCTTGCGGGCAATGATCTGACAGTCTCAAAGGTCTCTAATCAGAAAGAAGGTAACATAAGAATACCTTAGGCTCCGTAGATACCTCTCAGCACCTTCAGCATATATCACCCCCCCCCACTCAAATTCAAGTTCCATATCAATCAAAAAGACAAATGTTAAAAGTAAAGACACATCACAATTCACACATACTCTATCTGCTTGTTGTCTTCCTGCATCGTTTAGCTCAACATCTAAATGACCCTGCAACAATACCCACATTTCTACAGCTCTCTAATATCCTCGAACAAGATAAATAAAAAGGAGAAGAAAAAGTAGAACGAAGAAGCATAAAGGAACGACAATAAACTAATTACGGCGTTGAATTATAAAAACCTTCCTGGATTTTTCTCTCGGCGTTCCAAGATGTTTCTCCATGACGAACAACAACCAATCTCAGCATAATCAAGATCTTCAGAACTATACAGTAAAACCAACAAGGAGATTCAATTAAAAGGAACAAAAAACACACTCAGAGATGCAAAGAACGAGACGCAACTCGAAGCTTGATTCCGCCATTGGAGGAGATCTTGAAATCCGTCGATTGCTTTAGATCCGACGACCAGAACGATTCCAATAACACTAGTGGGCTTTAATTGTTGGGCCTTTGCCCTTTCACTAATATTTCTCCAGTTCCTCAATGTTGGCGATAGATTGTGCACACAAATAATCAGGATGGAAATTAAATTGAACAACTTCTAACAATATTTGGAACCTTACAAATATTTACTAGAATGAAACTGCGCCAAATATCTATATTTTTATTTCTAGATAATCATGAATCCAATTTATCAACTAATTTTTTTAAAAAGAAATAATGATTTTTTGTGCTATAAATACAATTATTTGGTAGGAAATTTGACCTAAGTCGTCCTTGTTGATCCATATAAAGATTTTTTTTCTTTGCCGTAGGGAGAACTTTGAAGACCTATATATTGATTAGGGTAACACGGAATCTCTGCTGTTCTTTAAATACCGATCTGAGTTCATCTATATTAGATCCATCTCAAATCTTGTTTTAGAAATCGGGTGATCTTTTCATCTCTTGTTCATTATTGAGGTTTGTGGTTTTCATCTTCTCACTTCTTAGCACATCTGAGTGGACGATGCAATATAGCCTTAATCTTCTTAAT